>KN819388.1:379-53986 GCA_000827475.1 Paxillus involutus ATCC 200175
CGGCAAGTGTTCAGCAGCTTCGCAATAACCGTGCACTCATTTTCCCTCAGGTCAAGTATATTACACTCTCTTGCAAGAGCGCGAAGAGAAGGGGATTGAGGACGTGGCCATTAGCCGCATCGAACAGTTGTCACCCTTCCCTTACGATCTTGTGGGTCGCATTTCATAAGGTGCTCCCTTCCCTTTGCTAAAGGCTTCCAGATCACGCCACATCTCGACAAATATCCGAATGCCGACCTTCTCTGGTGTCAGGTAATGCATTTCGCAGCTCCCGTTTTGTTTATAATGACCCGTGTTGTAGGAGGAGCCGCTTAATAACGGAGGATGGACATACGTCGGGCCCCGCATATTAACCGCTGCCAATGAAACCCAATACCATCGGGGTAAATACCCTTACTATGCCGGACGGCAGCCAACCGGCTCTGTTGCAACAGGTAGTAAGGTAAGTGAACATCGATTTTTTCTCAGTATGTGCGACTCACGAACACTTTGCAGGTTCAACACAAGAAGGAGATTGAAGAGTTCCTGGCATCTGCATTTGGAGAGAAATAATTGATGCTGCTTCGAACTACTATACCCTCTGGTACACTTGGTAGAGGGGGCCCATTCAGCATTTCAAGTACACAGGTTGCATTTTCTAATTTTTATTGCTGGCTACTTGCACAGCACATCCATCCTATGCGTGATACCTAAAACCCAGTGAAAACAGACAATCTGCATGGTAGGGTAGTTAAATAAATACTGCCCCAAATAAACACTTAGTGATGACCAAGCCCTATATAGACCAGGTCAAGCTGGGCCCACTTACAGTAGTCACAGACTCTCATGTAGTGACACTGAGATTTGACAAATTGGAAACTTATCCTGGTACACATTGCACCTGAGTTAATAAATATGTCATCCAGCAAATTGAGGACCAGACTTTAAACAATTGCTTGCATATGCATGGCTTCACAACCTTTCAAAATATGGTGCCCATGTTTATACCAACTACTGCACTACCTAGTGACTGTGGCATGTAGCACTGTGACCCTGTGTGATGTTGTGGGTGCTGTGGCACGGCTGGGTGGCTGTGGTCACTGTCCAAAAAAGGGTGATTTGCTGATGCACATGGAGCCTTGAATCTTTGAAGCTAAGGTAGATTTGTTCACACTCAAATTGGTTTGAAGGTAAGGTTGTATCTCCCACCCCATCTACTTGGCGGAGCTACCCATTCAGCATTCAACATTCAACACCTCAATTTTCATTATTTCTGTTAACCTGTCACGACCTGTGACATCTCCATTCCATTCAACCCAATTCCGACACATTCTGATGTATTCTGACGTATCCCGATGTTTCCGATTTGTACTTAGAACTATTTCTTCTGTTTCTCCATTCCGTTTCCAGATCCCGATCCCGAGTCTTCAGACTTGTATTAGTAACTATATCTGTCCTATGTCCATTTTGTAGGAAGTAATGTGCTCAGAAGACTGTATAGCAGTCAACTATGTATAGATTCACCTGTAGGAAGTAATGTGCTACAGGTATAAGTCAGTAAGTGACATAGAGATTATATGGAGAGTATCTCACCTCAGAAGACTGTATATGTTAGAGACGGGTTCAATCCTGGAGGTCTGGAGCAAACCCGATGGATCGGGTTATCGGGTGATGGGGAAGGAGTTCCGGAGGACGTCGGAGTTGTAAGGGATTGTGGCTTCAACTTATATGTTGTGCCCCTATACGAGTCCTATCCCTTGATTTCAGGAGAGGTCGGATTTATAAGTCCTGAGATCTACTCAGACTTAGAAAGCAGAGGACGGAGTTAGGAATTGATATCTTGTTGATATTCGAACTGGGGAAACGTAGGGAGTTTACAGGGTTTATATACTAGGAGTCCGATGTGATATAAGCGGACTAGCATCAGGGGTTAGGGAATCCCGACGCGCAGTAGGAAGGGCTGTGATCGGGATTACAAAGTGAATGGCGCGAGGATGACGAGTGGAATGTGGAGTTGGTAAGCATATGACAAACAAATAGGAACAGGAATGGAGATGGACATAAGACAGATATAATTACTAATACAAGTCTGAAGACTCGGGATCGGGGATTGGGGAAATGGAATAGAGAAACAGAAGAAATAGTTCTAAGTATGAATCAGAGATGTCGGGATGTGTTGGGATGTGTCGGAGTGCGTCAGAAATGGGTTGAATAGGGTGGGAATGTCACGGGACGTGACAGTATAGCAGTCAACTGAGGTGCGACGACATTAGCCAAGAGCGTTAAGTAGTGGGAGCGGAGTATGTAAGTGAGTGTGACAGATGTGAAATAAACATTGTCTATAATTCAATACTCCCCCTCAAACTGAATGGAGACCTAGTTCGAATGTGAAATGTTTGGCTTTAATAGAAGGAAGGGCTTTAGTTAAAGTATCAGCGACCATGTCCTCGGTTGGGCAGTAAAGTAAATGAATGGATCTGTTGTAGGGAACTCACATCCCCTATGGCCACAAACGTCCTTCACCCGCAGATCTGATGTCCTAACAACACTTCTCAAAGCTACCACCAGTCCCTCGACGTTCCAGCCGCCATTCATACTGTCCAATGCATCATCTGTCGGACCCACTCTCACCCGCGTCTTACTAGCAGCGGAACCCGTCCATCCATACACCATCCCTGCCCTACGACCATCCGGATCCATCCTTGTCCATCCCAATACATTGGTAAGTCTTGGCTGCGAGTCTCCTTATCCGTGTATGTACTCTCTTCGTTCGATATGGACCTTATACTGTTATCCGCCCCATATGGGCAGTTACCCTTTATGTTTTGACTTTGTTTGATGCAGTCGTGGGTATGCCCGGACTATAAAAGTCTGTACTTAGTCTCCCTGAATCTCATCTTCTGTCACCACGCACTTAAGGTCCAAGCATAAGTAACGACGACAACGATGAATCCGCTACAACACAATCCGCTTCCCCATCCACTACTCACTATCCGCTCGTTCACCACGGAATGGGTTCGGGATCCTTCTATCTTCTAATCCGCCACCATTCAGACCAACGGACTCACCCTTCCAGGGTTCCGCTCCCCAGTGAATCCCTTTAGGGTCGAACTTATCGCACCCTTCTTTACTATTCTTTCCTCTGTCCTAACCACCTAACACCTGGGAAGGACTTAGTTTCTTTCACCGTTATCAACGGTAAAACAAATAAAATGATACCTAATGTCAATGTGCTTGGTACGCGCGTGATAATTACCATCCTTCGTTAAGGCAATGGCGGATTGGTTGTTGGAATAAAGGAGAGTCAGGAATTTGAGCGGACGAAAGAGTTTGCCTATGAGACGACGGAGCCAGATGATTTCCTTTGCGGCATGAGTAGCAGCGACATACTCAGCCTCCGTAGTGGACAGCGTGACGAGGTCTTGCTTTCGTGATGCCCACGAGATAGCTCCCCTGTCTATGAGAAAGGCATGACCCAAAATGGTGTGACGATGTTCCTGCAATGCGCTGTAGGGAACCAGAGTTCCCTACACGTGCAGCGCCGCGCGACGACCCATCCTATCATGCCCACATGTACCCAGCGACCTGCCCATGAGGGTTCCATTTGCCCACACACATATCCCCATTTGCCCGGAGCTCTCCCTTTCGTTTACAGATTCTTGCATCCGTCCTCGTACTGCCCGCTCTGCCCATGCCCTCGTCCGGCTGGTAAGTAGTATACCCTCTCTCTCTCTCCTCCTCTCTCTCTCTCTCTCTCTCTCTCTCATGCTCTATTTCCTCCCTTCATACTTAGTGTGTCGCCTGATATTGCCCATATATATCAGATCACGTGCCCCTCAACGGGTGTAGTTATGATTACCTAAGCCACCCGCCTGTTGGACAGTCTTGGGCATACCCAGACTATAAAGTCCTGTACATAGGCACCACGGTGGAGGATCTTGCGTCTTAGACTCCCAATTTATTGTTATCAACGATCCCCCGATTCCCATCACACAAGACTCCCCCCTCAGACATCAGTTTCTGAGTACACCTGGTCTACCCACGCTCACCCGGACACTGCCCAGCTAAGGCCAGACCCTCTTGTCTCCAGGTTCAGCACCTCACCACCCGGATTTGATCCACCTGCGTCTCGCAGCCTTAGGATCTCCCATTCTGCCTTCCTCCCCCCTTAGTCTTGATTTCCTCCCTTCGCTCTTCACTTTCGCCTGATTAACCATTGAGCACCCTTATTGTTCACTCGAGAGGAAGGGGAGACATATCCTCCGGCCTTTGTGCTCACTGCTTCCCTCAAGGGTCGAACCATTCACCCTACCCCCTCATTCTCTGGCTTAGTCTTCCTCTTAGACTAGCTTAGTTGACTACAGCACCATCTGCATCAGTGTACCCAATGAGGCCTTTTCGCTCCGTTCTGTAGGTCAGTGACAATTTCTTTGTTCCGACTAAATAACAATATACTCGTTTTAGCACTTCCCAGTGAGCCGGTCCAGGGTTTTCTGTGAACTGCGCCAGCGTTGAGACGGCAAAGGCAATGTCAGGTCGAGTACCCACAGCGAGGTACATGAGGGAGCCAAGTGCGGAGCGGTATGGGACTTGCTTCATTAAGGCGGTGTCGACCGTAGACTTCAGAGATTGGTTTGTAGAGAGCTGAATATTGGGATCCATCGGAATAGAGAGTGGTTTTGTGTCCGTAAAGTTATACTTCGCCAAAATGGCTTCAATGTATGATTCCTGCGAAATGGACAAGGTATGATGGTCCCAATCTCAGGTTACCTTTATACCTAGTAGCCAGCTGATGGGTCTGAGATCCGTGATCTTGAAATCGGTCCCTATTTCAGCCTTGAAATCGTGTACGAGCTCTTTCGAACTGCTGGTTACCGTGCAGTCGTTGACGTGCAATGCGAGAAGTAAAATCTTGCGACCAATCCAAGCTACAAAAATTCCCCAGTCAGCCTCGGTACAACAGAAACCTAGACTCTTAAGCTCGCTGCAAATATGATTATACCATTTTAGCGCGCCTTGCTTTGATCTGTAAAGAGCTACACAGAGACAAGCAACTATGTCACGACCTGCCTTATCATATCCAGGTGGGAGTTCCATGATTATAATTTCGTCGTCGTTGAGCTTTCCGTTGAGGAATGCACTGTGGAAATCGAAAACTTCGATTTCCCAGTCATGACGAGCTGTGAGAGCAAGGATGAGGCGAAGCAATGCGAGACGGGCTACAGGGGCATAGGTTTCATAATAGTCTACACCGTGTACTTGGGTGAAACCACGTCCAATGAGTCGGGCTTTGTACTTATTGATTTCACCTGCAGCGTTCTTCTTAATTTTGAAGACCCATTTGCTGTTGATGATGTTGGTTCCTTTTGGTGGGCGAGTTACAACGTCCCAGGTGTGTGCATCAGCTAGGCTCTTGAGTTCGGCATTGATTGCCTCGTCCCCTCAAGGCCAGTCAGGCTGTTTTCTTGCTTCACCTATTGTCCTGGGTTCGAGCGCTTTGACTTCACAAGTTGCAGCGTGCATTGCATAAGCAAGGTCTTCGTCATCCAAGTCACACTGTGACGTGACAGCGCTGACCGCCATTGCAGCCTCACTTCCAGCCTCACCACCACCTCGAGCCTCAACAGGCTGCATCCCATGCAGCAAAACGGGTCTGTTTGAACGACCATCAATCATACCAAGGCCTTCGTTGAGCGCGCGCATGTAGGGTGACTCTGTCCGTTGACGAGTCAAACATCGAACAGTAGGTCCTTCGAGCTTATCAAAGGCCTCACACAGGTCTTCTAACCTGTCTGTAGAGCTCTTTGAGTGTGTGGTGTTGTTCGAGTCGTGTTTACGGGGCGTTGGAGGATGGGATTGAGCTGGAGAACCACGCAGTAAGTCGCTGGTAACACTGTGCTGATCACGTTTTATAGGGTTTTCTTGTTTTCTCTCCCCCTCGATCTGCGCGGTCCCAGAGCCGTTGGCAGTGCCATCGACATCGTGCACTGGTGCACTGTTGTGCTGACTGGTACGTGCATTATCTCGCTGTGTCATCCCCTCTAACTCATTGGCGTTTTTAGTGCGGGGATCACCCAGTTCGACTGAGCTGCAATCAAGCTGATCAAACATCATGTTATGTTTGACAGTGATTCGGCCACCACAGTAGATGTGATGGGCGCTGCTCTCACTGTCAAAACCCACCCAACGGCCGTCTCATGCTCACATATCGAGCTTCAAGCTGTTTGGGTCATGTACCCATACGTGAGCCCCCCATTCAGGTATGTTTTGAATATTCAGCTTCTTTCCTGTTAAAAATTCGTAGGGAGTCTTGCTGTTGAGTACACGTGACACGCTCTGGCTCTTCACCCATACCACGTGCATCAGCGCCTCGCCCAAAAGATTTTTCAGGAGGCCGCTAGCGTGTCCAACTGCACGCATGCGCTCCATCAGTGTACAGTTTAGTTGTTCTGCGATGCTGTTATGCTGTGGAGTGTCGTGTGTTGTGACTTTTCACTCAGTACCCTTCAACTTCAGGTGAGTGGTGAATTCATTGCTCATGTACTCACTGCCATGGTCTGATCGAAGATGTTTGATATCAGCTCCGTGTTGGATCTTTGCCCAAGCCTCATATACTTTGTAGGCATTGAAGGTGTCGGATTTTGCAGCAAGGAGGAAAACATAGGTATAGCGAGTATGGTCGTCGGTAAATGATGTGTAGTAGGTTTTGTGACCAGGCGTTTGGACTTGTGTGGGTCCCCATATGTTGCTGTGGACTTCATCACTGAACATTTCATGATGTTGGGGTTTGCGGACCTTGCCTATAGGCTTGCGAGTAGCTTTCACATTCTCACAGGACTCGCACTGACCCATTGTCTCATTTGCAGGGTCTAGCTTCACGCCCTCAACCATCCCTTTCGACAGCATCTTGCAGATCAAGGCTGGGCCGATATGCGATAGACGACAGTGCAGCTCCTCCATGGTGAGTATTTCGTCAGTGTGGGCTGTGCCAGCAAAAGCTTTTGCCTGGTGTTTAACATGATATAGCCCATTACTGACTTCGACTTCTCCAACCAGCTTCCTATGAGGATTGAAGATATGGCACACATCATTTCGGAAGAGCGCTGAGTAACCGGCTGCAGCAAGCTTGCTAATTGATACGAGGGTGACACCCATGGATGGTGTGTAAAGTACGTCTTTTAATAGCACTCGAGTGGTAGTCTCGCCATTGGGTACTTCAATGTATAGGTCACCTCGCCTGATAGCTTGGAATGTCCGCTTGTCTGCAGTGCTTATTGGTCTGGGGGGAATGGTCTTGAATCTGATGAATTGATTGTGAAAAGGGGAAAAGTGTTGTGAAGCACCGCTATTGAATAGTTCGGCGATGGAGGAGTGAGTGAGCATAGCATATGGTAATGTTGTTGTAGCTTCAGGTTCCTCGACTTCTGAGGCTTCTGCTAACCAAACACCATCAGGTTCAGATGACGCATTCACTGTGGCTATGTTGGCCTGCAGAGTCTTTTTCTGGTCCACCTTGGATTTCTTTCCTCGTGACTTCCAGCCTTTTGGTGCTTGACCATGCTTCCCACTGCCCTCTTCCCAGCAGTTTTCGGTCTTATGACCTACCCAACCACAGTTACTACAAGTCTCGGTACACCTCTTTCGACCTTGTCCTTTCTTTCCGTTAGCCATGAATGCTGCATCATCATCTTTCGACTTCGACTTCGAGCCCTTTTGGATGGAAAGACAATCATATTCGTCAAAGACTTGGGAAATGAGTTGATACAAGGTAAGTTGTTAGTTCAACAGCCTCATGTTCATTGAGATGGAAGTTAAAATGGGGTTGTAGGAACTAGGGAGTGACATGAAGACCATGTTAAAGTAGTCTTTGTTGGGGACAGATTTGCCCATACAGGCGAGTTCCTCACATAGGGCTGTCATCTTGTCAATGTGCGCTTGAGCGTCTCCGCTGTCTTTGAGCTTGAGCTCACTGAGTTGGCGCTGCTTTTCAACGCTAATGGCTATTGACCGGTTCTCGAACTGTTCACAGAGTGCTTCAAAGTATTTGGCGCCTGTGGATTTCGAATGAAGGTGAATGAAAAGAGTGTTGGGGATGGATGAACCAATGTAATGTTTGACCATGCAATCCTTCTTGTCCCAGCTTTCGAAGGCTCTTTCATAGTCTGCGACTTCTAGCTCTTCGGCTGTCGTGGTTGGTATCCACGCAGGCGAGTGCTGCTCAGCTGGATGCATTGGCATCAGCACCGTACCGTTCAGGTATCCTTTCAACCGCTTCACGCCCAAGGCATGTTTCAGCTTGACCTTCCAGGTCGGCCAGTTCTTCCCGGTGGTGTCTAGCTTGGGGATTCGTAAATCATCTCGGGTTGTTGTAGAGGACATTTTCAGAGTGAGTAAGAGTGCATCGAGACTACAATGATTTTTTTTGCTTCAGCTACGGAGTAGCGGGGCTCATAACCTGTAGGAAGTAATGTGCTACAGGTATAAGTCAGTAAGTGACATGGAGATTATATGGAGAGTATCTCACCTCAGAAGACTGTATAGCAGTCAACTGAGGTGCGACGACATTAGCCAAGAGTGTTAAGTAGTGGGAGCGGAGTATGTAAGCGAGTGTGACAGACGTGAAATAAACATTGTCTATAATTCAATACATCTCCCTTATGTTTCTCTCATTTGTCATATCATTACTAATCCCATGTTCCATTCGTCATCTGCACACCATTACTTTGTCATCCTGATCATAGCCTTGTTACTGCGCGTTGGGATTCCCTAACCCCCAACGCTATTCTGTTTATATCATATCGGATTTCTAGTATATAAACCCTTTGTAAATTCCCTACTTCCTCAGTTCGAATATCAACTAGATACCAATCCCAAAATCTGTTGTCCATCTGAATCTCCCTTTTCCTAAGTCTGAGTTGACCTCAGGACTTACAATCCAACCCCGCTCAAAATCAAGAGACAGGACTTGTACAGGGGTGCAACATATACGTTGAAGCCAGTCTCTTACAACTCCAACATTTTCTGGAACTCCATTCCCATCACCCTGATAACCCAATCCATTGGGTTTGCTCCAGAACCCCTGGATTGACCCAGACTCTGACATAATCACTTTGTACAGTACATCCAATATGAGGCCACTTTGACATGATAACAATACTGAGTCAATCTAATCAAATAATGTTGTTAAGTCCTAAAAGTGTTCTCTGTATGTGTAGTTTTAAATTTGTGTTCAAACTTGAGCAGTGTACACAAGCAAATGAGGAACATAATCATCTGAAGTGTTAAATTTTGTTCTCTGTAAGGTTAATAGATCATCTGAAGTCTCACAAATACTTTGGGTTGTTTGACCATCATGAAACCATGAATTCTGTGAGCCATTCAGGATGTGACAATTGTAGTGAAAAAATAACTGGGAGTGATAAACCACACCCCTTAGATCAAGTGAATGAAATCAATGTTTTCCCATGATTTTAATGGTTTCAGATATCATTGGTGATTTTACAGCCTGGAAGATATCCACTGTTACAATTAAAGGAGTCTTGTCAAGATGGAACATTCCTGATACAGTCTCACCACAGTTGTAACACAAGGATGTTGAAGTATTCCAATTCTGTGCAATTCATGAAGCTGTTGTTTGCTGGGAATCACTAGTCATGACTATATGGTATGAAGGGATGTCTTCACATGAATGACGGGAAATCCAAGGCCGAGAAATATTAGTAGGAATACAACATTTTTCAGCAACATGTCAGAGTCCAGGTCAATCCAGGGGTTCTGGAGCAAACCCAATGGATTGGGTTATCAGGGTGATGGGAATGGAGTTCCAGAAAATGTTGGAGTTGTAAGAGACTGTGGCTTCAACGTATATGTTGCACCCCTGTACAAGTCCTGTCTCTTGATTTTGAGCGGGGTTGGATTGTAAGTCCTGAGGTCAACTCAGACTTAGGAAAAGGGAGATTCAGATGGACAACAGATTTTGGGATTGGTATCTAGTTGATATTCGAACTGAGAAAGTAGGGAATTTACAAAGGGTTTATATACTAGAAGTCCGATATGATATAAACAGAATAGCGTTGGGGGTTAGGGAATCCCAACGCGCAGTAACAAGGCTATGATCAGGATGACAAAGTAATGGTGTGCAGATGACGAATGGAACATGGGATTAGTAATGATATGACAAATGAGAGAAACATAAGAGAGATGGACATAGGACAGATATAGTTACTAATACAAGTCTGAAGACTCGGGATTGGGATTGGGAAATGGAATGGAGAAACAGAAGAAATAGTTCTAAGTACAAATCGGAAACATTGGGATACGTCAGAATACATCAGAATGTGTCGGAATTGGGTTGAATGGAATGGAGATGTCACGGGTCGTGACACAACATCAGAGACACTACAACCTTCATGACCCTTTGGGAAAAGTATAGGGTATTGATTGTATAGGCTATCTTGCACTGTCACACATCATTTGCAATGTAGATCGACCAGTGTACACTCATTGAAACCCTGTACACAAAGCACTAGCATAATGTCCACATTCCTTGAGTTTCTTATTCCACTTTCTAGGATCATTGGACCAAACATGATATAAGATTGTAAAAATTGTATCATATGCACAGCTTCAGTTCATGTTGTCCCATGGAAGCCCTATTTCTTGTGTGTGGATCGGTTCACTGAGAGCCACATGAACCTTTTGTATAGCATTTTCAGATAGTAATGTACATCCCTTGGCAGGCTGTAGTTTCTGAACAAATTGTTGAGCTTCAGGGGCTTTTCTTTGATCAATCAAAGTCCAATTGACACTATCAATCAATGAATCTTCCTGTGCAATGGAATTATCTTTAGACCATTGAATGCTCTGATTCATCTTTGATGGCCAGAACATTTGACCTTTCCATTTACAATACTCTGAAATCAGAGTATTCCTTCGATGACCACAGACATGGGCAGGCAGTGCATTGTCATAATACAGACTGGTGATATGGTCAGTATTTCCAACTCCCTGAACTCCTTATGAAGTCAACCTGAAGCACCTCCTATAATTTTGGAAGGGTCAAATCCTTGTATAATGGCGGTTCCATCTGCTGATGCACTCCGAGACAGAGCTGTATAATAGGACTGGTGAAACTGACAATGTTGTAGATCAACCACATTATGGACTCAAGTTTTACCTTGTGCAGCATAATCAGTCATTACAAAGTTAGAACCTGCACCTGCTGGCGATGGATATGAATACAGTGACACCATAAACTGTTGCAATATTTGGCTGTTTTTTTTGGTTGGTGTGATGTAGTGCCGGAGGGCGTGGGAATATCGCTTAGCCTTGGTGGGCCGGGTTGTAGAATCGGTTCTTGGCTACCGAACTTCCCATTTCAAAACAGACATGTCATTGCAATAGTTTATTCACTTTCAGTCCAGACAGTGGGATCTTAGCCAAATGAAGGCATAGTTGCTATTGTTTGAGCATACAAACAAAGATACACATATAAACATTATTTCTGAGTTTAAAAAAGTTCATGCACTTCTGTACTTCCAATCTCCAGTATCATGCGGTCTCTCTCATTCACCCAGAAGAACACTATCCTTACCAGGCTTGATTCTGGTTGTTCTGCTCATACTATAGCCTCAACCACTGGTCTCAATGTTTCCACAATCTCTATATTTTATGCCAAGGAGCATTCTGACCTGCGGAAATCCAGTGGAGATCGTCTATCCAAGCTTTCCTCTGCCAATGTCTGCCATGCCATCCACCTTATCTCTACTCACGGGCCGAGAATGCTGTCCAGGTGACCAAATCTCTCACCAATATCATCAATCAGCCCCTCCACTCAAATACTGTCCACCAGCACTTGAACAAAACTGGTATGAAGGCTGTGGTTAAGCAAAAATGCCCTATACTCTCTACAAGGCATTGCAAGGCACAGCTAGACTTTGTCTATGCTCACAAGGGTTGGACTCTGGATGACTGAAAGAAGGTGGTATGGTCTGATGAGACTAAAATCAATTGCCTAGGGTCAGATGGACATAAGCAGGTGTGGAAAAGGGCAGGGGAGGCTCAGTGATAGGCTGGTGGAGGGGACTCTCAAGTTCAAAGGAGGTTTTGTGATGATGTGGGGCTGTATGGCTTGGGAGGGTGTTGGATATGCCACCAAGGTTGATTGTAGGATGGATGTGGACCTATACCTTCAAATTTTGAAGCATGAACTTCAAGAATCCTTTGAGCATCATGCTCTCAATCCTCCTGACATCGCCTTTCAGCAGGACAATGACCCCAAGCATACCTGTAAGAAGGTCAGGGAATGGCTAGAGGAGCAGGATTTTAGGACCATGGTGTGTCCTGCACAGTCTCCTGACCTTAACCCCATAGAACATGCCTGGGGTTACCTCAAGAGGAGGCTTGCAGAGCATAAACACCTTCCTAATGGGATGGAGCAGTTATGGTAGAGGATTGAGGTGGAATGGGACAAGATACCAGCTGTGATGTGTCAGGGATTGATTTAAAACATGTCTAGGAGGGTTAATATTTGTTTGTACAGCCAAGCAATAGCAAATATGCCTTCATTTGGCTAAGATCCCACTGTTCAGGCTGAAAGTGAATAAACTGTTGCAATGACATGTCTGTTTTGAAATGGGCATATTTCAAGCGAGATTCCCACGCCCTCCGGCACTACATCACACCAACCAAAAAAACAGCCAAATATTGCAATGGTTTATGGTGTCACTGTAGGTTCATCATTGGGTAATATACATGTGATTTCCTTTTATTGTACAAGGAATTGGAACTACATTTAAGGGCAAATGCTCTAGGGATATTTCTGCTGGAGGTTGCACAAGCTGTACAAACAATGTTTCCAAGATTATCTGGCCAAGGGATCCTGTTGATGATGTCCACCCAGCAACAATTCCCTCCTGTCCATTTGTAATGCATAATTTGGTGGCATCATTGTGTCTGATAATAACAGGCATTCCAATGCAGAGATACAATTTGGATGCAAAATGTTCTGAGGTATGCAGAGATTGAGACCATAAAATCTTCTGTACATCCTCTGACAAAATATATGAAAATTTAGTTGTATGACGCCTCTTTCCATTGATTTCTCTGATCATACCATCATTCTGTAACCACATATCTTCTGAGAAGAAAGAAATTAGATCCTGTCCAGTGTCAGCTGCAAATCTGGTACATCCCAACTCATTGATTCTGTCTTTTTGACTATTCCATGCAGTGATTATAGAAACATTTCGAAATCTGGGATCTGTGAGCGAGGGTTCTATTTAATGATGTGGACCATGGGTCACAATTCTGTCTTGCAAAAACTTAACATTGGCTGCAATACAGTTTTGAAAGCACATATTTTCAAGAGCTTTTCTCAATCTGTTATTCTGTTCTGACTGTGTCTTTTGTCTCATATTTTCTCTTAATATCACCATAGTTGTAACTTGATGCCATAAAGCTTTACCTATTGCAGCTTCTTGACCATAATGTGTAAGAGAACTTTTGATCATACTGCCTATGTTACCACAATACAAAGCACAACTTTCACCACCCATTGCAGGAGGGAGTTGTCCAAAATCACCAGCAAATATAACATTCATTCCTCCAAAAGGAACATCAGAGTTATTGCAGATTTTTTGCAAGTTGTGCACCAATTCTATACATATCATGACATGATAACATGGAAAATTCATCAATAAATGTGTATTCAACTCCTTGCATTTTACTTCTTAGTTAAGCCAGGGCTGTAGCACTCATTTTGTTTGATTTGTCATTGATACCAAGCACAGAGTGATAGGTTTGCCCACCGAGAAGTGCAGCTGCTGAACCTGTAGGTGCAAGCACTTGCATTTTGAAACTTTCATTGTGTTTCTCAAAGAAGGAAGTCAGAGCCATGATGACTTGTGATTTTCCAGTTCCCTCCATTCCTCCAATGTGCATTCTCAGTTGATCCTTACGTGATGCTATTGAATGTTGTGCAATTATACAGAAAGCCCAGGTTTGGTCTTCATTTAAATCAAAGTGAGTTATATAGTCCATTATTGATTGTCTTTCTATATGATCTCCACCCAGGAAATGTTGTGTTAGAAAAGAATTGTCTACAATGGTCACATCACCACACTCAAGTGAAGTGGGTTTAGTATTGGAAATGATGAAAGCTTTACTTTTCTGTGAAGCTGTCCCAGAATGTAATGCTGACTGTTGCTTCTCAATTATTTCATCACATTTCCTTGTAACTATACTTCACCAATCAGAGGCACTATAAACAACATCAGGAATAAACAGTTTTACAATAGGCTGTGGTACAGCAGTTAAATCCACCACATCCATTCACCCTGCATTCCATATGATCTGTTCTGCTACTGCTTTGTCATAGTTCCATTTGGAGGTTTTTTTCCCTATATGATCATTATATATGCCCAATACATCACTGTTTTCATTCTCTTCATTGAAATGATTGTTGGTCTGATCAATGATGTCCTTATTATACTCATAGTCTAAAGCCTTGTTGGGTAATTTAGCACTAGGTAATGACTTGGTATGACACTGAGCTGAAAAATCATCTTTGGCATCCAAACATTCATATCATATATTAAAGTTTTTCATTATTTGTACATGTCTAGTATTGAAGATATGGGAGGTGAATAGAGAATCACAAGTTCTGTCATCAGACTTTAGATCATTGCCAGTTCTCCATGGACAAAACAAAACAAGCATTGTAATACAGCAATACACTCTGTCTTTGGAACATGGTCTAGATAGTGCAGGTCCAAGGAAATTTGGGATCAATCATCTATTGACAGGAAGCAATTTAACATAGTGAGAATCATGAAGAGGATGTGCTGATTGGAAATAGTATTTGGCGTTGTTGAAAGGTAAATCATCATTGCAATGTCCATATTGCTC
Source organism: Paxillus involutus ATCC 200175 (assembly GCA_000827475.1). Classification (NCBI taxonomy): domain Eukaryota; kingdom Fungi; phylum Basidiomycota; class Agaricomycetes; order Boletales; family Paxillaceae; genus Paxillus; species Paxillus involutus. Next base: position 15,266 of record KN819388.1, read on the forward strand.
CTCATCACTATCAGATGACTCTTCAAACTTATTGTCATTTTGCTGCTTGTGAACAACACATTTACACTCATAACAACATATCCAGTTATAAAGGCACATACCTTCAAATTCCATGGGCCTATAAATGTAATCAAAAACAGGTGAGATTCCTACCAGACCTTCTGATTTTCTTTGTAACCCGATTTGTTCAGTTTGATGGCAGGCATCCGGACCTGAGTATGTGTTCCATAGTTTTTGAGCCTCATAAACAAATTGATTCCAGAAGAATGGTCGAAAGATATGACTTGTGTAGTAATCTGGGAATCCTAGCAGATACAAGCAGGCCATGGGTGCTCCAATTTCTAGTTTAGCTGTTAAAGCATTTACAATCTGTGTCATAATCTTGCTGGATTTTTCATGCCAATGAATTCAGAGTTGCAATCCATTATGCTTTGAATAGTGTCAAAGATTGTATAAGTGCATAGGGATGACTTTGTTATGTAGTCTATCACATAGGCTACAACAGCTTTGATTGCAGTACCTGAGAGCAGGCTGGTGACATCAGTGTTGCATCTAAATAAATAGCTTATTATATCTGAGACAGTGTTCATCATAGGTTCACCCTTTTTCACAAGTAATGCACCAGTATCAGTATTAACAAACATGTTTGGATACCTTTCTCTGGGAAACCTAGCTTTACAAGTACCATGTCTATTTGACTGCCAGCCAATATCTACATTGATTGTACTGGATCCTTTCTTGGGCAACATTCCCAAATCTTTAGTAATCATTCCTGAGCAATGATGAATATTACAATGCAAGAAAATGTCATCCACTGTGGTGTTGAATTTTGTTAACCAACACATCCAAATGTTACATTGATCACATTCTTGCCCCATATGTTCTGCACAAGGGCACATTGCAGGGGGAGGTACAGGCAATGTCTCAGTAGGCTTTGTCTACTTATCTAGAACTTCATTTTCATCAATGTGTTTCTTAACATCATCCATAGTGCCTGTGAAATTCACCTCTATGGCATGACTCCAAATATTGGACCATCTCATCAGGAAACCTACAAAAAATCTGGAGTACTGGCCTGACTGGCTGCCACTGGCAGCAGTAAGATAAGTCCATACAAGTCAGATAAGTTGTTGCAGTAGCCCAGTCCATGCCAGACACCCAGCCCAGAGGGTTCTGGTAGCAGTCAGCCAGAACTCCAGAAGTTTCAGTCTTCCAGCCTGTCAACAGCTCAGTGACTCAATACCTCAGATCGTGTCAGTTAAGTATCTGAATACACTTTCAGACCAGCAGACCACTCCATATTCACAGGTTATCATTCACTCAACAAGGAAGTCAGGTAACCCAATCAGCTCATTAGGCCAATAGGATTTCAGCAGTCCAAGCTCCACCAGAAGGGCAGAGACCCATCTTGCCAGCTTCATATCACAGTAACTATGCAGTTCCCTAGTAAGCCCAGGTTGTAGTCCCATAGTAAGCACATGCTACAGTTACTCAGGTTTCAGTTTGTCAATGAGGAAAAAATCCATTCAATTCAATTTCTACTAAAACACAAATTATAATAACTACTAACTACACGAGCCCTGGATCAGGTGGAAGCATCTGCATGGCAGGTCGTGGATGATGGGTATGGATTGTGGGTGACGGGAGGTGACGGGTGCGGGTGGGGTGTCTGAGGTATAGGGGTTGGGCTGCTGTGGGCATGTGCCTGAGCTGTCTGTGTGGCGCTTGGCACGTCTGCATAGTGGATGGTATGGGTGCGGGTGGGGCATCTGAGACAGGGGGATGGTGGTGGCATTGTGGGGTGTGCTGCTGAGTCGTCTGCGTGGCCCCGATGCATCTGCATGTTTGGGGTGGTTGGGGCTGTAGGGTGTTGGGTCGCAGATGGGGTCGTGGGTGGGTGGGTGGTGAGCTGTTTGCAATGTGTGTGATGCCTGATGTGTCCGCTTTGGGCATTGGGTTGCACATGAGGGCGTGGGTATGGGTGTGGTGGTGGTGGTGGTGGTGGTGGTGGTGGTGGTGAATCGTTCACAATGTCTGCGTGACGCCTGACGTGTCCGCTCTGGCCATTGGGTCACAGATGGGGATGTGGGCGTGGTGGGGGTGGGGTAGTGAGCCGTGGGCGGGGTGTTAGATCCCGGGTGATGTGTTTGCGCGGTGGACAACCCATCTGCACGGTTGGTGAGGTGTTGAGGCCCTGGGCAACACGTTTGGGTGCTGGGCGACTGTCTGCGTGGTTTGTGGGCCCTGGGCAACACATTTGGGCCACATTTGGGCCATCTGCGTGACGGGTGGCATGTTCGGGACCTGGGTGGGGATGGTGAACCGTGGGCGGCGTGTTTGAGCCCTAGGTGACACATTTGGGTGGTGGGCGTGGGCGACGGACTTGGGTGCTGGGCAATGTAGTTAGTGGAAGATGTCTTACCTAGTATTCGTCTACACGACGGGTGGCTTGGGGTAGCGGGTGGCCACGGTGTGGTGTGGTAGACAAGGACTTGTTGAAGAGTGAAAATGTGGCGGTTTGTGTGGTCACGTGACACGTTTGAACACAAATCATCAAGTCTTGCCAATTAGACAAATGCTACTACACTTTTTTGGACACTTTTACTACACTTTTTGGACACTGTTACTACACTCTTTTAATACATTCTTACTACACTTTTTAATATGTCCCTATTACACTTTTACTACACCTCATTATTGATCAAACTTGAACCCTGCAAAAATCTGATGATTAAATATTAGACATAATATTTATTTCTGAATAATGTGACTGCTGCTTAAGCTGTGTGGCGAGGCACGAGCAGCACAGCATGTAGTCTGTGTATGTAAGAGGACATGTCGGGCCATCCATTTGCTTATTCATCTGTCTGACACCTCTCTCTCCTAAGATTGAGGCCAGGCCATGTGGTGTGGTCACATGTACAGTATGAAAAGGGGCATATAAAGAAAGTGGCTGACAGTGGTTTTGAATTCACAACAGTTCTTGTCAGGGGGCTTCACCACTGCCCCTACCACTTGTCTATCTAACCGTCTTTAGGATACCAACTACCAATCTAATGTCCTACTTCGGGAGTTGGCTTAGTCAGTGGGCATGACTTTTTAGATTAGTGCTATCCGAAGTTGGATTGGTTGCTATTTGGGTGTAACAATGGGAGGTAGGAGTCTACCGTGTAAACCCATTAGTTGTTGAGCAGGAAGGGGCCTTTTGGCACACCCGCCAGCATTTGTGCATTGCCTTGCACTCCCCATGGTAGTTCATACTACCATGGGACCCTCTTACATCATCTGAGATGGATTCACTAAGGACACTGACTCTTGGAGCTTAAAACACATGAGTCCAGTTTTAGTGCATTGGAGCACATTGGAGTTCGATTGGGTACAAATATCCAACTCCAACACCACTCAAAGTTAGGACAAGGGTTAGAAAATATTGAGTAATACATGGATAGAGTTAGAAATACTAGGATCAGGGTTAGGGCTATTGGGGATTACTTCACATAGCATGCACATGACTAAAAGTGAGAGTGAAATTGACTGTGACAGCAAAAAAGTGACAACTCTGAGCTCCCCTAGTGTCACATCCATAACTTTCCATCTTCATTCAACCAATTTCCAATCCATCCTGACAAATTCTAATGGATCCCAACACAGCCCAATTTGTACTTATACATTTTCTTTCTTCCCGTTTCCCGTTTCCCGTTCTGTTTCCAATCCTAACAACCCTTTGAACTCTCCAGGCTTCCCTCTGACCCTTCCTCTTTAGTCCTTAAAGTTGATCTTAGGACTCCCCCTTATCCTGACAATCTAACCCTTTGGACTCCATCTGGAAGTTATGGGATTGAACCAGACTTTGACACACAAGTTTATCACAGCATCACAGAATGGACAGACTTCATCCCACTATATATAGCACCAGTTAGGGGAGAATCTATCTGTGTTACTATGATAACTGGATGGGGGTGTACAATTATGTACATCAAATAAGTGATTTGGTGATGTTGAACAGCTAGCAGTACTAAATAGCCAATGTCCTTGCTGTCTAGAAAACTGACTAGGCTTACTCTAGTATATTTCTAGTATACTAGAAGCCTAATATGATCTGGATGAAATTGTGTACTAATATTCTAATTGACTTATCAACCTATTCTCTATATCTCTGGAATGCTAGCAATCTGAAAGTCTAATATGGTCTGGCTGGACTTATGTACTGATGTTCTGATAGACTTACCATCTTACTCTCTATATTTTTGGCATGCTGGTAACCTGAGAGTCTAATGTAGTCTGGTTGGACTTATGTGCTGATGTTCTGATAGACTTACCATTTTACTCTACTATATTTCTAACATACTGGCAATCTAAATATCTGACATGATCTGGTATGGTCTGGCTAGACTTGTATACTGACGTTCTGGTAGACTTACCATCTGAATCTTCTGGAAGTTCTGACATACTGGCAATCTAAATATCTGACATGGTCTGGTATGGTCTGGCTAGACTTGTATACTAATGTTCTGGCAGACTTACCATCTGAATCTTCTGAAAGTTCTGAGACCACTGGTTAACTGGCTGACTGACTTTGTGGGTGACTGCTACCAGAACCCAGCAGCCAGCTAGCCCCAAAAAGTCCCTGCCAGTCAGCTAGTAGCCACCAGTAAGTTCAGACTTTTTGTAGGTTTCCTGATGCTGTTTCTGAAATGGCAAGGTAGGATCCATGATATGATCCCTTACTTCTTGAGGTGATAATGCTGATTTTATTCACAACAATGTGTGCAGATGCAAAGTAAAACACCCTTGTTGTTCTACTGTACCATAGTAGGCATCACTTGCACCAAAATATCCTCTATGTTCATTCTCCACAATGCTTACAGGGCTTTGTGCAGACTGGTCCAAATCAAAAGCAAGAACATATCAAATGAACAATTGAATCATAAGATGGAAGAATCTTGCACATGCTACAGGGTTTTTGGAAATGAGCACACATTTCTCTGTTTGAGATTGAATCACAGGAAGGAATTTTTCCTGGGTATCTGCAAAATAAAGGGATATAGGATGCTGCTCATCTGAAGATAAAGTAATGTACCAGAAAGGAGCACCCTTGTTAGATATAAGAGACCATATTTCATTATGTATGTATTTCTTGTTCATCATAGACCCATTGACATTTCTTCCTATGTGATTTAAGTCTTGTACTATCTGATAACATTGTTTTTCTTTTGGTGTGCTAGGCACTACATGCTCTCCTGCTTTGAGACGAGTAGTTATTTGATTTAGAACATCACAGTTGAAACTGAGAATTCTTTCTGATATATTCTGAAATGATTCTCAAGAAGTGAGAAGAAATCCAGCAGAGGTTACATTTTTGATCTGCTGGTGATTTAAAGTGATGAGGGCAAACTATTCATCTAACTGAAAGCACTTGTCATAATACATTAGCAGCCACCGTATATGAGATGCTGCTGACATTTTACCTTTATGAGTTACATCTGAGTGAGCACCCAGGTCATAATGGAATAACCATGGAAATATCTGTGGATACAAACATCCATTATGCCACAAACTCTCAGGATCTGCTGATCTGCCCACCACTAATATTTTCCTCCTGTTCGCAAATGTTGCAAGGCAATGGACTTTAGTGCAGTGGCAGGTAAGTCATTGTAGGGGTCTCCTGTGACACCATGTACAGTATGGACAGCGGACATGGTCCTGTCTCAGTTCCGTCCTCATTGCCCATATCATTAACACTTCGTGCCTCAGCTGGTTGATAACCAGAATCTCTACAGTAGTCTATAACAAGAGGGGGAACACCTTCAGTGTATTCTTCCAAGAGCTTATGTGAAATCTCAAGGTCAGTATAATCTATGTGATTAAGCTTCAGCCATTCCAAAGCACCCAGTACCTTTTGTCTGTGTACCAGTAACAGCATCCATTTCAAATCTTCTTGAGTTGGTGGGTTAGGGCCTGTGAATATGCAGGTAATAATATCATCCAAATCAGAAATGGGCGGTGGTAAGGTAGCATATATTTTTTGTGAAGGATGCTTAAAGCTGATGGAGTTGGCTACCATTTTACAGGAACCTGAAGAAGCAACTTTTACAATGCAGTGATTATGGCAAACACGACAAACAAGTATCTTTTCCACAAAGGATAGCCCTTGCAGTTGCAAGGGCACATTTCCTATCCATAAACCATTTGCCATACTATTTTTGGGACACCTACCTTGTTTGAGTGCTTTCAGACAGGCTTTGCAGATGTTGTTACAGCATGGCTCTACAATTGGTCCTTTCATCTCTTCTATAGGATCAGAACTCAATAAATGTTGTTATTGGGTATAACCCATTCCATCTCTAACCAAAAGTTCACACAGAGTTGTCAAAAGAGCCTGCATTGATCATCATTCTCTTTGGGACAAGCTGTGCACACACTTACAATCTGCCTAATCCTGGCCTTTAATGGCCATGAAGGCTGTGAGGGCAGAAATATATTATTGTTGTTTTCTTCCTCTATCATCACACTGGCAGGTATGAATGGTTTTGGTTGGTAGTCTCTTTCAGATTCTTGTGAATCCACTGATTTTCATTTCCATTTTAACACAGGTGAGAATATACAGAAATATGGGTCAACATCATGAAAATCCAAAGGATGATTAATGGGTAAGGTTTCTAGTATTTGAGATACAAAAGCCCTTCCTACATGCACAGGTATGAAAGATAGATGTTTACATAGAATAAGTATAGAATGTGATACCTGCAAATGGGGTAAAAGCATGTATAGAGGTAATTTGCATATTATAATATTGTTCTCAGCCAAGGTAGGCAGTGCACTCAGCCCCATACAAGTAAGAACTTAGTTCTGAATACATAAAGAACTTGTTCTCCACACATGATTTACCCCTCCTTGATGCAAGTGTTTCCTGTTCTTTTCAGAAGTAACACAATGCACTGTATACTTTGTCAACAGTTGGTGAAAACACAGTCCTGCCAACACCATTGGTAGCCAAAAATACAGATATTCAACTGATTGGAGCATGTCTTGTTTGATTTCCATTTCTGAGATATCTGAGTCCAGTAATCCATTCACACCTAATGTATTATGACACAACATCTCAGTGCCAATATTCCATTCACCAGAGTAGGCTATAACATGTTTAATACCCAACAAATCTAAGTTAGGCAGGTTGTCTATACAGGCTTGATGCCCACTGAAATCCAGAGCATGCTGCTGCACAGTGCAAGCAGAATCACAGATATGCACTATTGAGCAGGGGTGAATTGTTGCAGGTACCTTGACCCAGATAGCTAGTATCCAGAATAACAGAATAAGAATCATCATTGTGTAATTTGTAGATGTGGTTGAATTTTTTATGGATCACCAGATGGTGGTAAAAGACAAGGTGTTCGTATGAACATGTGATAGTGGCTGGTACAAACAAGCTCCAACCATGACCACACCACATCCTCAGCTAGTTGTGCAAAAGCGTGCCTATCGGGCTGATACACCGTGATTCGTCGTAAGTATTGTCATTTGATCTGTAATTCATTCTAACGAGTCTTAGTTTGTGAATCTCAAATGCCAACTCTCTATCACAACTAGTCGGAAACTGACACTCTGGTTTATGACAACAAGTGTTACTTTCCCGTCCCTACATTGTCCACTTTAGATAGGTGGCCTGACACAAATGACACCGTGAGCAACTATCACTCTGAATCTACTGCAGCTCATTTTTTGACAGGGGTCCAACTTGGGAATGAACTCGCTGAAGATGAGGGATATAGGGTGGATGGGCCAATTGTCAATTTTGTGTGAGTTCTGTCTGTCAATTTCAGGTAACCACCATACCAATCTATCCACTAGGGATCTTTGTCAACTTATTGAAGGTGGCATAACACAAATGACATTGTAAGCAACTATCACTTTGAATCTACTGTAGCTCATTCTTTGACAGGGGAATGAGCTCATACATGATTGACCACAATTTCTGGTATGCTTTGGAAATTATTGACAAATACCGTATTGACATGATGACAGCAAATCAAACAGGGTCCATGTTGCTCTTTCCAGCTGTCATCTGTTATCTGTGTCTATCACAAGTGTAACCTAATGCTATCTGCTATGCAGACCCTCTCAGGTGGGTCTGTCATATATTCCAAAATTTCCTACCCATGCCCTCATCACCTTGTGATCAGACTGCAGTATCCTATGGGTGTCTATGGTAGAACAAATTCCAAAGACAGCTTTCGTCTTTTAAAACATGTCAAGCTTCTTTTAATTTGTCCAACTATTTGTGCAGCCATGACAAGTTGTATCATGATGCATAGTGGTAGCATGATGAACAGAACGGAGGAACTATCTGGTATTGTTGTTCACTATGAAAGTACATGACTCACACATCCCTCATGGCTCAATCAACACATTACACAGATATTGGCACGAACATGACATGCAGCTCCTACACCATGCCAGTTTCCCTGACAGCCCCCCTCACAACACATACACACCAGTACTAACTCCTTCCACACCTTGGTGGTAGACAAAACGAAAGGAAGAGAATATGGGAGAAAAGAAAGGTGGGAATTGTTGATGTTTGGCCCTGGGGAGTCAAGACATCATCATGCCACCCATGCCCATTATGTGCTCATCCACGTATTCGAAGCAAAGGTGCCTGTACAAGGTTATTTCTTTCTTACTCTGGAGGGGATTCTGGTCAATTCACAGCCCATTCCTTGTTAAGCAGTACATTACACCCATTATCCTTTCTTTCTCTTTAGATTCCCATGTTTCCTTCCCAAAGGTTTGCAACCCCTCCTCCTTCCCTCCATCAAATCATGGTTGATACACATGCAATAAAGTTGAGAAGGGTGACATGTCTATCAGCAACCTGATGTAATGCAAGATGGAAGAGGGCACAAAAGGAAAAGGGAGAAGGTTACAAGACTTTTATGGCACATCATTTTTGTCTACCTTTTTCACTGCTGTCCTTCACCTTCTTCTGCTTTGTACATGTATTACCTAGCATCCCACTCTACTGTCATTGAGCCTGTTCAAGGCAGTTTCAAAACCACACAAACTTTAAACTATGGACACTTAACGCATCACAACACATTTAACTTGTTTTCATTTTCTTTGATTAATCGTTTTCGTCTTGGTTCATAAGCAGTCGCTGTTATTCTAAGAATGTCACTACATTACAATTGATAACTATTATCCATAGTGGTAAAAGGCTATTGAAATATATTGGTGTTTGATCCCATAAACAATCATCACGACTGGTGCCATACTATAATATTTGGAATGGAATTGGTGATTGTGAGTTCTTCAAATGAGTCAACTTTCGTCCTTTCGTTGTCTTGTGTTCCACAGTTTCCTGTCAGGACAGGGTAGCACATATACATCACTAAGAATTTTCACTCACATACCTACATATGAGCTCGTCAGGACAGGCAAGTGCTTGTTTCAACTCAATTATGTTGATCGTGTCTATACATCAAAGCGACTGGTAGTACTTGAGCAACTAAGGGGAGATGTACCTACTGAAGACAGAATTGGGAGTTATATAATCTGACCTTGTAGACTTGTATAGTTCATGCTGTAGAGAACTGATGTTCCCTACACCTGCAAACATCTTCCGTCTGCACATTTGACATTGTCCTATCACCTCTCAATGCCATGATCCATTCCCTCGACTATCTGCCCAGGATCCATACAACCTGTTGCCCAACCTGCTCTTCTCCACCCTCACCCGTGCTCTGCTCACTGCGGATCCATCTCCCTTTTACAGGTTCAATGCTCTTCAACCATCCGGGTCTGTCCTTGTCCATCCCAGTGTGTTGGTAAGTCTTGGCCACAAGCCCCATTCATCCATGTATGTAGCTTCTTCGCCCATTATCAACTTTATACTGTTACCCATCCCATTTGGGTGGTTATCCTTTATGATTTGACTTTGTTTGATGCAGTCATGGGTATGCCCAGACTATAAAAGTCTGTACTGAGTCTTTTTGGGAATCTTATCTTCTGTCACCATGCACTTGAGGTCTAAGAACAAGAAAGAACAACAATGATGAACCCGCTCCAATGCTATCTGCTCGTTCACCATGGAACGGTGTAGTCAGCTAAGCTAGTCTAAGGAGAAATACTAGACCAGAGAATGAAAGGATAGGGGGTGAATGGTTTGATCCTTGAGGGAAGCAGTGAGCACGAAGGCAGGAGGATATGTCTTCTCTTCCTCTCGAGTGAAACAGTAAGGGTGCTCAATGGTTAATCAGGCAAAAGTGAAGAACAAAGGGAGGAAATGAATACTATGGAAAGGGGAAGGCAGAATGGAAGATCTTGAAGCTGCAAGACGCGTCCGGATCGAATCCAGGCGGTGGAGTGATAAGCCCGGAGACGAGAGAGTCAGGCCTAAGCTGGGCAGAGTATGGGCAAGCACGGATAGATCAAGTATACTCAAGCATGGATGTCTGGAGGAGTCTTGCACAATGGAAGTTGGGGGATTGATGATAACAATAAATTGGGGGCATAAAACACAAGATAGATGCACTGTGGTGCCTACGTACAGGACTTTATAGTCTGGGTATGCCCAAGACTGTCTGACAGGTGGGCAGCTTAGGTAATTGTAACTACGCCAGTTGAGGGGCACATGATCTGATACATGGGTGATATCAGGCAAAACACTATGTATGAAGGGCAGAGAGGGAGAGAGAGGGAGAGAGAGGGAGAGAGAGAGGGTATACTACTTACCGGCCAGACGAGGGCATGGGCAGTGTGGATGGTACGAGGACGGATGCGAGGATCTGTAAACAAAAGGGAGACCTCCAGGCAAGTGGGGATATGGGCGTGGGTAAATGGTACCCTCGCGGGCAAGTCGCCAGATGCATGTGGGCGTGATAGGATAGATCATCGCACAGTGTTGCATGCGTAGGAAACTCTGGTTTCCTACAACGGGTCTGGGTTGCTTCTATCTATCAACCCGCCATCCTTCAGACCAACGGACTCACCATTCCAGGGTTCTGCTCACCAGTGAATCCCTTTAGGGTCGAACTTATCACACCCTTTTTTATCATTCATCCCTTTGTCCTAAACACTTAACACCTGGGAAGGACTTAGTTTCTTTCAGTGCTCATCAAGTCAAATCACTGATCTATTATTAGGTCATCATCAATCTATCATGCAGCAATAATAATTGAGAACATATGATGTCCACATTTGTGCTTGTTCTTCAAAACACAGTTGATGAGCAGTGTAAAACCACATAACCTGTAACCAATCCTTATACAATGTCAATGATATGACCTTTTCATGGCTGATGTTTATATGCACTTGACCTAGCACACATTTTACATTAAGTACACAGGCAAACCAAAGGTGCTGCTGTTGCATCCTGTCTGGATAGCAGAGCATTGAGGCAGAAATTTCATTGGGAAGGACCTCAATGCTAGTCAAACTTTGGCAAAACAATAAGTGTTTGATGTTCAATAAAGACTTGCCCATCTCCTATGTGGATCAATTTTTGTTGTCCATAAGGGTTGATATTTATGGCATTAATGAACACAGGTTAATGGGACAAAAGTATAAAATGATACAAACATGGACTGTATCTCATAGATAATTCACTCTCGAAAGCATTTACTGACGATGCAAGTGGGAGTTCACCAACTCAACATGCTCAGGCATTGTAAGCAGTTTATCAATAGAACAAGTGATGTTGAATACATGACTCAAGTCTGATCAAAGAGTTCTGTGTTGTTTCCATTTTTGCTGGCGACAAAGCAAAAGAATTCTGAACCCTAAAAGTGAACAGGCCTAGCAACATCAATTTACTAATAAGGTTCGAAGTGGCGAGATGAATGAACACTTGCACATAATTATGTAATCTCCCTCCTGTTTTCTTTGGCGAATGTAATTGTAGTCCGTGAGTGACACATTTGAGGGTCTAAATGTGATACAGAGGTGAACAATGTCCTGTCAGTATGATTACCAAATTGAACAACACTAGTAACTTACAACGAGGTCCTTCATCTGTTCAGGACAGCCGGCATGGGTGTGTGAAACAGACTATATGTCACGTCCCGTGACTTTCCCATCCAATCCAACCTAATCCTGACACAATCTGATGCATCCTGATGTATCCCGACAATGTCGGATCGTACTTAGACATTTCTTTCATCTGTTTCCTGTTTCCTGTTTCCCAATCTGTTCCCGAGTCTTCGGACTTGTATTAGTAACTATATCTGTCCTATGTCCATCTCCATTATTGTTCCTCTTGTTTGTCATATACTTATCAATTCCATGTTCCATTTGTCATCCGCACACCATTACTTTGTAATTGTTAGAGACAGGTTCAATCCCGGAGGTCCGGAGCAAACCCGATGGATCGGGTTATCGGGATGATGGGGAAGGAGTTCCGGAGGGTGTCAGAGTTGTAAGGGATTGTGGCTTCAACTTATGTGTTGCGCCCCTATACGAGTCCTATCCCTTGATTTCAGGAGAGGTTGGATTTATAAGTCCTGAGATCTACTCAGACTTAGGAAGCGGAGGACGGAGTTAGGGGATTGATATCTTGTTGATATTCGAACTGAAGAGCAGTAGGGATTTTACAGGGTTTATATACTAGGAGTCCGATGTGATATAAGCGGACTAGCGTTGGGGGTTAGGGAATCCCGACGCGCAGTAAGAAAAGCTGTGATCAGGATTACAAAGTAAAGTCGTGCAGATGACGAATGGAACATGGGATTGGTAAGTATATGACAAACCACAGGAACAAGAATGGAGATGGACATAGGACAGATATAATTACTAATACAAGTCCGAAGACTTGGGATTGGGGATTGGGAAAACAGAATAGAGAAACAGAAGAAATAGTTCTAAGTATGAATCAGAAATGTGGGATGTGTTGGGATGTGTTGGAGTGCATTGGAAATGGGTTGAATAGGGTGGGAATGTCACGGGACGTGACAGTAATCCTGATCATAGCCTTGTTACTGTGTGTCGGGATTTCCTAACCCCCGACGCTATTCCATTTATATCCTATCAGACTCCTAGTATATAAACCCTTTGTAAAATCCCTACATTTCCTCAGTTCGAATATCAACTAGATATCAATCCCGAAACCCATTCTCCATCTGAACACTCTGCTTCCTAAGTCTGAGTTGATCTCAGGACTTATAATCCAACCCTGCTTGAAATCAAGGGACAGGACTCATAGAGGGGCGCAACACATACATTGAAGCCACAGTCCCTTACAACTCTGACGCTCTCCAGACTTCCTTCCCCATCACTCTGATAACCCGATCCATCAGGTTTGCTCCAGAACCCCAGGATTGACTCGGACTCTGACACTATACGAGGACAGATTCCTCACACTTCTTTTGGACATTAGAACAAGGTGGTGGTATTGTTCAAGTGCAGCAGATAGAGAAGAGCATTTCATGCTGTCAGTTATGGCAACTCCAAAGGTATGGTGATGCACTCTCTTACAAAAAGAGCCATGCAAATTTGTCACGAATAGCAAGCACATGAGTTGGCAACAGACAATGCAAGATCTGCGAACACACAAAGTAGGTGATACGTCTCTGATATCAACAAGTTCTGGTATGTTTTGGAAATTATTGACAAATACTGTAGTGACATGATGACAGCAAATCGAACAGGACAAGAAGATGGATCAGCCAAAGGTGACAGAGCGTAGAGTGTTACTTTTTTTTGGTAAACATTAGGATATCAGGTGCTGTTTGCTATGATCTCATTACGTTCAAAGTGTAGTAAACTTGTTGGACTGCCCTTCCCGTTCCTTTCCTTTTGTATATGTTCTGTTCCATTAGTCACACATGGCAAGTTGCCTCTCCCTCATGTATTCATCACCTGCAATGTTCAAATGAGAGCAATAATGTTCGCAAAGAAAACATTTTTCTAGCTTTGCGTGCTCTTTTCAAGTAGTTTTTGGCATGTACTTTTCCTCTGTGGAGCAGCTGACCCTTCTTTGTCCATTTCAGTATTCAATATTCAATATGCAGTTACACTGACATCAGGGTCCCTGACGTCCCAAATCCTGAACCACGTCGCAGAAACGGCCCAGGTGGATTACTAACAGCCCCACCCAGGTCAATGTCCTGCCAGAATTGGGTCTGTTGTAGCTATCCCTCTCAATCCTGTTGTTGGTACATGAAATTGTCTTTTGACTGATTGTCCCTGCTCTTCCATCACTGATCTTCAAAGGCAGACCAACACTCTGTATTGCACCAGTCCTTGGGAAGGGGGGGACACTCACTGCGCTGTAGGGAACCAGAGTTCCCTACGTGTGCAACACCACGCGACGATCCATCCTATCAAGCCCGCACGTACCCAGCGACCTGCCCATGAAGGTTCCATTTGCCCACGCGCATATCCCATCCGCCCAGGGCTCTCCCTTTCATTTACAGATCCTCGTGTCCGTCCTCGTACTGCCCGCTCTGCCCGTGCCCTCGTCCGGCCAGTAAGTAGTATACCCTCTCTCCCCCTCTCTCTTTCCTTTCTTCGTACTTAGTGTTTCGCCCGATATCACGTGTCCCTCAACGAGCGTAGTTACGATTACATAAGCCGCCCGCCTGTCAGACGGTCTCGGGCATACCCAGACTATAAAGCCCTGTACGTAGGCACCACAGTGCATCATCTTGCGTTTGAGACCCTCAATTTATTGTTATCCACGATCCCTCGATTCCCATCGCGCGAGACTCCACTTCAGACTCCCGCTTCTAAGTTTACTTGGTCTACCTACGCTCGCCCGGACTCCGCCCAGCTAAGGTTAGATCCTCTCGCCTCCGGGTTCAGCACCTCACCGCCCAGATTCGACCTGCGCGCGTCTCGTGAACTTAGGACCTCTCGCCCTACCTCTCTCCTCCTTTTGTCTTGATTTCCTCCCTTCGTTCTTCACTTTTGCCCGATTAACCATCGAGCCCCCCTTATTGTTCACTCGAGAGGAAGAGGAGACATATCCTCCGACCTTCGTACTCACTGCTTCCCTCAAGGGTCGAACCATTCGCCCTACCCCCTCATTCTCTGACTTAGTCTTCCTCTTAGACTAGCTTAGCTGACTACAGCGCGTTGCAGTCTACAACACTTTCATTAGGATCAAAGGCTAATCAACTTAACTGAATCTGTTCTGATAATCACACATGGCAAGTTGATCTCCTTCAGACTTGTTGCAACCACCTTCGACACCAATCAAACAGGCACAACATACGTGCATAGCCACCATGCAAATACAAATGGCTGCACACAAATGACCACACACTCTAGCACTTCCCACCTCACCCCAGAACCACCAGCATTTCTAAACCACCCTGAATGCCCATGTGAGAATGATCTGGACATGAAGTCGATCAAACCAACGGTAGTAATGGCTGGCACCCTGTTCAACAGTGACATGCATGCAACAGGTCCATGCATAAGTCAGGTGCGTACATACCCATACACTACACTACCCTATCCACCAACAGTACAAATCAATAATGTATGAATCAATAATACACACCACGTCACCCAGTCAAATAAGCTTCAACGCTTAGGCCGTGTGGTAAAGAATTGCTAATATATGGTCAACAAGGAGTTCATCACACTTAAGACCTATACAGACAGCAAGAGGCCGCATAGGTGATCATTCCCATATTTTTCTTGAGATTTTTGGAGTACAGGATCATTATTTATAGCATAAACTTGCTTACCCGTGTAATAATCTCTATGAACAACTACCTATTAGCTTATCAGATCTAAGATACAGTTTCCTTAGTCTAGTTTCCTCTTAATGCTATGCATAGCTATGCAAGGCTGTTCTAGGCTGTACATGACTCATTCCGACTCATTCCTACCTAATCTAGTACATATTTGGTAAGAATTGCACAGCCTTAGGCATCCTAAATAGGAAGGCATAGCCACCTTCAAATAGTATATAATGGCTGACTTTTTCCAGCCTAAAATGGAATAAGAACCCAAGTTAGAACCCCTCTATAAGTTCACTGAGTGATTCCTATACGAAAGCTCCTCCTAAGCAAGATTACTGAGTGATAAGTTGGGGACTCTAAAGAGAGACTACCCTTTTATTTCTTCAGTATAGACATCAGAAGCAAGGTTACACATAAGTCTTATCAGTCCTAAGCACTGCAGAGCAAAGAGGCTAGCTGTACGTGATATCCAAGTAAGTCAGTTAAGGGAGTAAGCCAGTAAGCCTTGACAGTCTATGGAACACCTTTTTCCTACCAGCTTAGTCACCCAAGTACTATCCCATCAATCACCAATAGTTCAGACTCAATAATAGAGATAGGCAGAAATCCAAATCCCCCTTGCCACGAACAACACATTACCAGCCTTTCAAAACTGAGGATACTCTCACATACGAAACGCTGACCGTGAACTGTGTTTGAGAGATTTTTGTTGGTTTGCTTTTCCGTATTTCTAAGAGCGTATTCCACATCTCCACCACAGAAGAAGACAACAGAGGTGCAGAAACAGTCGTGCCAGACAACCAGCCAAGCAAAAGGAAAGATGCCAAAGACAAGGGATATAGGGTGGATGGGCTAATCATTGATTTTAAGTGAGTTCTGTCTGTCAATTTCAGGTAACTACCGTACTGATCTATCTGCTAGGGATCTTTGTCAACTTATTGAAGGTGGCCCGACACAAATGACACCATGAGCAACTATCACTCTGAATCTACTGCAGCTCATTCTTCAACAGGGGCCCAACTTGGGAACAAACTCATATGTGATTGACCAGTCACGAGCACCAGGAAGGAAAGAATTTGGCGAGGTCTTCCTAGAGGATTGACTGCCCAATGGTCACATGCAAACCCGAGAAAGCCAACATGGGCATTCACAAACAACCCTGAACAACCCAAGACACCTATGCGATGACAATGACACTGAAATCAATCAGACTGAGCATATTCATTCCCAACCCAAATCCACCAACTGAAGCAGCCACAAAATGAACACAAACCAACAACAAGAGCCATCCAAGCAGTCCGTCCACCCCAAATGACATTCTTTCATCCCTACTTAGAGGCTAATCAAGACCGTTATCTGTTCCATTCCATTGCTTTATGTTCTGTCTTGAATAGCACAGAAACCCATTGTTCAAGGTGATTAATGCTTCGTATTTCCAATCATAGGTCTCACCCTTTCATTGGACCTGAATTTATTACAGTGTGATTGGCACGTGGAGCTAAACAAAGACACACTCAGCGCACCTGACCAGAGGAGATCAATGACAGTGCCACCATCATCCAACTCTCTACACAACATGTTAGGAATCACTGAGTCACTAGAACAGGTCGTTGAATGAGTAAAGGTAAGCCTACTACCTATCAACACAGTCTACTAATTTCAAAAACTCTGTCAGGCTCTAGAAAAAGAAAACAAATTGCTACAGATGAAAATTAAACATTGCGAAAGGAAAATTAATGACTTACGAGAGATGACAAACTTGAAATAGCCAATACAGAGATTGCCGAGCAGAGGGACAAATTTGAATGAGCTGCAGTTGAGCTAGAAGCAGATGTGGATTACCTCAGACAGGTTAACCGTGAGTTGGAGGAAGACATGGACAATCTTGAAAGAGTTACTGTGAAGCACAAGGAATGTAATTGGGAAGTTTAAAGATGCTAAGGCTATCTGAATCACAACAGCAAGATTCACACCATCTCAGCATTCTCTCTCGCCCCATCATCACATCTTGTTCTCGTTGTAGCACCCTAACATTTCTTCGTTATCTTGGTTTCTCTTACCCCCTTCCCCACATGTTGTTCTCACATTACATGATTGCTTCTTTGTAGTATCTCCATTTGCTTGTTGCGTGCCCTTGCATGCATGGTTTAATTGCATCACCATAGCTATTGCTGTAACACTTGTTCACAGTACCTTTGTTGCATGACAGTTTGTTACTTGACCAGGCATAACATACATGTGTAGCCAACCAATATCATGGCCATATTTAGAACGAAAACAAACTAATGACAAGGTGGCAGTAAATAAACAAGCTCTTTATAATACATAGGTGAGGACTACAATTGTTGATGGGAATGAGATAGAAAAAAAAGTGGAGTGGAAAGCACAAAATGATCAGTATACCAGCAAAGACAAATATTGACCAAGAAGGTTAAATGGAAGAAATATATATGGTCAACAATAAATACACTGGCACTAAGCAATCAAACCAATAAGTGCATGAGCTTCAGCACATTATGGTCTAAAAATGTTATTCACCATGTACACCAGCCTTAAACAGTTGCAACCTGGAGACAGAGATGACATTATCAATAGGGTGACATTCTTGTATGGGAAAAACATGAGGTAAGACGTATTGCATGCGGAGCACGGAAATACACGAACCTGGAATACCGATGCTGATGACAGTTGTGAG
Source organism: Paxillus involutus ATCC 200175 (assembly GCA_000827475.1). Taxonomy (NCBI): domain Eukaryota; kingdom Fungi; phylum Basidiomycota; class Agaricomycetes; order Boletales; family Paxillaceae; genus Paxillus; species Paxillus involutus. Next base: position 33,650 of record KN819388.1, read on the forward strand.
GATAAACAGTTGTAGAATATCCCAAGACTAACAAAGCAATGAATTGAATTTACAATCAAACAAAGTGTCAAGTTGAATCAACAAACGAACAAGAGGTACCGCAAATGATTGCAAGGAAACAGAACTCGTCAAAGGGAGGAAGGTGTGTGTGTTTTGACGATTGGGAACTGAATGCAGATGAATAAGCTACACAGAATGAAACAACAAAAGCCAAGATGATGGGAAGGAATCTCAATTAGTTTGAGTGGAGCTCCATATTAGATAGGAGCACAGCCCAGTGAATGTTCAAGGACCTGTCCTGCCTTTTGAACATGCTGACAGTGTAGGCCAGCAGGACAACTGAGTTGGCCAGCATGTCACAACTTAGTAAAATCTCACAGAATTCATTAGGATGAAGATCAATTGAAGGATTGAATTTTTTCTTCTTCCAATAATCATATAGCAGCACTGTGAAGACAGATGAATATCAGCACCAGGAGTGAAAATGTTGACTCACCATTGTTATCAGTTGTGAGCATAAGATGGCCTTGAGATGTTCCAGCTACCACCATGGGGCTGCTGCTCATGGTAAGGAAGGGTGGTTTTTTAGGGCTGTGGACAGTCTTCAGCAAAGGTTGGGAAGGTGCAAAGACATTCAGGGAAGAGTGAAACTTTGTGATCAAAGTCTTGCTACGTACCCAAAGAAGTTTGGTTCACCTTGAAAGTACAGAAGGGAAGATGAATGTCTGCCAACTCAATCTGTAAGTGTGGCTGACCAAACACTGCCCCAATGCTGGCAGCCCATCATTTGAACTCTTGCTCCAAAAGTATACCATGTAATCCCTTGGTTGGTGCAAGTGTAGCGGAACCTGGAAGGAGCACTGGGACGTAGGTGCTGCTATGCGCACAAAATGCCACTGAAATGCATAGTGTGTAAGGGTTATTGTACTGTTTGGTGCACAATGCCTTGGTGCTACTCATACTGCTAATGTTCTTCAACATTAACTCAGAGGAGTCCACATGGGACAGGTTGACCATGCAATCCATGTGTTTAAAACAAAGCAGGGAACACAGATAACTGGCAGAGTGGTGAGTGAACTGCCATTGAAAATTGGAAAGAGACTTGCCTGATATTTGCATGCCCACCACCTTCATTGTGCCAACCTGTTGTAGGGAACCATAGTTCCCTACACGTGCAGCACCGCGCGATGACCCATCCTATCATGTCCACATGTACCCAGCGACCTGCCCATGAGGGTTCCATTCGCCCACGCACAGATCCCCGTTTGCCCAGAGCTCTCTCTTTCGTTTACAGATCCTTGCGTTGGTCTCCGTACCGCCCGCTCTGCCCATGCCTATGCTTGTCACATCAGCCACCCTCCCCCCACCTGTGCTCTCCAATGTCTGCCGTACAATGCACATCAAGACAGCATCATATATTATTAACCTTGGGATTGACTGCCTGAATATTACCTGGGAGGTTAGACATATGACTGCTGCGAAAAGTGATTTCAAGTCACTCCGTTTCCTACTACTGAAGTGCAATGGCGGTGAAGTGGAGCAGGATGGCTTTAAACAATCTATGGTATTTGCTGATGACATTGGTCAACTAATGAGAATGTGTAGGTGGGTTCGAGAGAATTGCTCACTGGCACTTTATAATCAAGTTGCTGTGTATCATTCACAGCTGACTCCTCACACCAAGAAGATACTGTTGGAACACTTCATGAAAAGGTGAATTAAAAGTCCTATTCACGACCGAAGCGGCAGGAATGGTGAGCAGCCTTGAATGAATATTCAGACACACACTTACCTGAGGGCCAGGGATGTGATACATATGCCACACATCGAGCTCATCATTCAATTTATGGTCCCTGGATCTTTGTCAATATGGATGCAACATGCAGGACGTGCAGGATGCTCACCTTCGTTGCAAGTGCGTGCAGTGCTTCTTGTGCAACCCTCTGTCTTCCAGGAGCAAAGGGATAAGAGGAATATGGACGAGTTGGAGGTCAGCAAAGACCCAGACAAGGGTGAGTTGGAGGGCCTGGTGGTCTACGTCAAAGTAGTTAAAGAAGGTCTTTGCACTTGGATTGAAGCAAAAACATGCCAGAGAGACATGGCTGACAGTACTTCAACAGCTGTGTGAAATGAAAGCATGTGTTTGCTTACCTTTGTGTATTTACTACTACATTGCTAACACATTGACTTTGATTTCTCACAGCACCCACTGGTCCTTGCTGCGATAACTGTGAAAGTCATTCACAGATGCCTACCAACCTGAACAACCCCATTCAGTTTATCTTCAAATCTCCCAGCAAAAGCCCACATTGCAACGGCAAGTGGCCAATGGTTCTTTCTACCGAGTCAGACAGACCAACAACCTGACATGATGAACACCTGAAACAGGCCAAACAACTGCTTACCAATTGGTGGTACAAGATGTGGCTAGCCAGCTACTCAAATGCTGTGCCATTTGGCCTGTGGTCCTCCTTCCGGACCCTGTGATTGACAAGATTGCAGCTCGACAGTTCAAACAGGTTAATGACCTGTTGGCGGGAGGTGTTGGGTGGAATACAAGTCGTGCTCACAGGCATGGGGAAGAGGTGCTTAGGCTTTTGCGAGAGTTGGATGAGAGGCTGGATGGTGAGAAGAAGACTGCTCAGATCCAGTGTGCAGAGATGAAGAAACACGAAACTGCTGAATGGAATGCAGTGAAACAGGCGAAGGTGAAGGAAGAGAGGGCTCACATCCAGGAGGAAAAGAAAGCCTTGCCCAAGAAGCCATGTCCTTCCTGGGCAAAGAAGAAAGTACTGGTCACCTCTGAGGTCCAAAACTTGATGCTGGGTCCATGAGTTCCTCTCTCTGAGTCGTCCACTTCTTTCCTCCCCATCCCTCCCTCCGGCAGCCCTGCCCTTGACCTCATGGACAATCCCAATGAATCAGATGAGTCTGACAACTCTATATTTGAACGGCCGCTGAGCACTCTTGCATATCACACATATCCACTCCCACCTTCGACAATCACTCCTCAGCATGGGAAAATGTTCATTCCATTGGACAGCACATATATCCCTTCATCAACACCTTGACACCACATGTTCCCTCATGCCTTGTGCCATCCCACTATAACCATTTTGTGCCATCCCCCACACCGCACCATATTCCTCAGGCTACATACCTGATACTGTCACTATATGCATTGGCGATTGCACTGCCACCCATGACACATCATAGACAGTAGTTTTGCTACTAGTACAACCTGAACAAGTGTAGTACATTACATGTGTTACATTGTCTCTTCAGCTGGCCCATCAGCCTGAGTGCTGTCACCCCACTCCTCTGTTCTTGAGTGTGCAAATGCACGACCACTCCACCAGTTCTCAAATGTACCTAACCGCTCCAGGTCTATTGTGCCTTTGTTGATCTGTTCTCATACCATCCGCCCTGCCCATGCCCTCGTCCAGCCAGTAAGTAGTATACCACTTCCCTCTCTTTATCTCTCCTTCTTTCCTTCATACATAGTGCCCAGCCTGAGATAGCCCATGTACCAGATCACGTGCCCCTCAATGGGCGTAGTTATGATTATTTAAGCAGCCCACTTGTCAGACACTCTCAGGCATACCCAGACTATAAAGCCCTGTACGTAGGCACTAAGGTGCATCTATCTTCCTATTTATGCTCCCATTTTATCATTATCATCAATTCCCCTGCTCCCATTGCATGAGACTCCTTCAGGCATCTGCCCTTTGCACTTGACCTATCCATGCTTATCCAGACACTGCCCAGCTTAGGTCTCACTCCCTCACCTTTGGGTTTATCACTCCACCACCCGGATTCAACCCAGACATGTCTCGCAGCTTCAGGATCCTCCATTCTGCTTCCTTCTTCCCATAGTCCTCATTTCCTCTCTTCATTCTTCACTTTCGCCCGATTAACTATCAAGCCCCCTTATTGTTTCACTCAAGAGGAAGAGAAGACATATCCTTCTGCCTTCATGCTCACTGCTTCCCTCAAGGGTTGAACCATTTGTGTCCTACCCTTTCATTCTCTGGCCTAGTCTTTCTCCATAGACTAGCTTAGTGTTACATGGGGCAACACTAATGTGCTCAACCAAGGCAATGATTGTTCTTTCCAGTTACTATTGTGTTTAACGATGAACCATACTCAGTTATCAAAGATAGCAGCAGTCATCAGAGGAGACTGGGGCCTTAGGAGTAGAAGTGTCTGAGAAGACAAAGATGATTGTGTAGAATAAGCTAGAGTTACAATGTATTTGTCGACAGCTATATAAAGGCTCTATGGTTGCACACAGACCATGGAGAGTGAGTAAGGCCATTGGCCAGAAAGTCATGGAAGGGAATGGAAGGCATAGCCTTTGAGGATATAAGCTGGGTAGACTGGGTGGTACTACCTAAGATGGAAGTCGGGTTGAGCTGACTATGGATCAGTCCAGAACGATATGGAAAGAGACGGAAAGATGAGGAATATTGCAGAGGGAAAGGGGAGAGAAGAAAAAGATAGGGGGTAACCTATATATCGTAACACTTAGCTGACTACACCATGTGTTACTGTCTCAAATTTATGTTCCATGTGTCGCTAGAGTGCACGGAAAGTAGGTATGGCAGGTAACACCTTATGCAGATATTTGAATGTGGCCCCAGGGCCAAATGAATGGTAGGTAACCTGCACATTTGTGAATTGGCAGTCAGTGCTACAGTTATGAGCTGGTTTACCTTTATGTCTCCTATGTTTTGCTCCTGACCTTTGTTGACTGGTGTAAGCCCATCGGGCTTGCTGGAACAGTTGATCAGCCAGCAGTACTTGCAAATATAATCTCTGTAAAATAATAAATAAGTCTCTGGCGAGATTTCACGTTGCTTACTCCCTTGATGACTTCAGGCTTCAGCCCATGCATGAGTTCTAAGACCTCAATGGTGTATTTTGAGTTTCCCCCACCCACAAACCGGAAGAGAAGGGTAGGCAACATATCTTCCATGCACCCGACATCACTGCACTTCATTGCTGTGTTCAGCTCAATGTAACTCAACACATCACAGTTGAACATGATCCACTGGGTCAACACAGCATCCTGTTCCTTGACATCTCAGTGTATCATCTTCGTGTGACCCAAGTGAGAAGCTTGCTCATCAACCAGCTTGATAGCAAGCACGTGAAGCTTGGCGGGAGATTTGTTTTTGAGTTGTGACAGTTGTGATGTGCCAGAGATGGCCAGCCAAGTGGCCCAGAAATGTGCCTCACCAATATGGTGGAGGGCTTCATGCAGGTGGTGCCAAAAAGGCCCTTTCATCTCAGTCTTATGCAAGCCTTTCCACTGTAGGATGTCAGATGCCTGTTGAAGGCTCCCTATTGTTGCTGCGATGCCGAGATACTGCTTGTGAAGCGAGTTTGCAAACACCATGACAAGGTGAAACCATCCAAAGATGGGAATCATACAGTATAGTCCATCTGATTGAATGAATTAAAGTCCTCGTAACGATACCTGAAGAGCCCACGAAGTCTTTCAACTGTCAATTAATCTCCAACCCAGGCTATCAGCCGTTCCAACCCAGTTTTTCGAATTTCCTCATCACTTTCTATCCCTAGCTGATGAAAAACCCCTCCATTGCCTTGTCATTCCCCTCGTAGCTCGCTTCCTCCTGGTCAATTGTGCGGAGGATGTGTTGCTTAACAATATGATCTGGGCTGTAAGGAAGGTGATGGACAGTGGGAGGTGGCTTGAAATGAACATCATCACAGTCCACATAATCAGCAAAGTCAGGTGAGTTGAGTAACATTTGGAGTATGTGATGAATGAACTGATTCTTGATGCACAGGTGGGCGGACGGATCACCATCCAGCAGCTCCTCAAGTGAGAATGGCTCCAAGACAGCCTGCGCACAATGAGCTTGCAACAGCCCATTAACCCCAACTGGCAGCACAGCGTGAGCAGGAAGTACCCATACCGTTGCAGTGCAGCCACTGCTGAAATGAGTTTGATTGTGTAGGCGCTGTGAGAAGACACACATAGGGAGGTTCATGTTGTTGTGAGATATGATCCACAGTGAGTGTAGAATGTCTTCCCTGGCTTCTTCCATTGCACATTCTGCAAGAATACCATAGGCATTGGCCGTTCACTTATGGCTCATGAGGAGGCTAAGGTCATGAAGGGCATTGAAAGCACAGGTGGACAGTCCACATGACTAGAGGTGCAGTGCCCATAGTTTGGCTATCCGACCATGATGGTGTGAACAGGTATATTGTGCCTGTGAAATCTGATGCAGAATTACCTGTAGGAACATCAGCAAACTACTGATTTGGGCTCCAGCCTTCCACAGCTGCCACACCCTCCAGTGTGTGCAGTGTGCACAGACTCCCAGACTTCCAATACTGGCAGCATACACACATCACCCTGCTCACCCAGTTGTCTGATTGCCCAGCTTGCCAGACCTCCAGTTCACCCAATACTGGCAGTGCACCCACATCACCTGACTGGCCACATCTGATTTTCCCACGCTTCGAAGTCTCTATAAAAGTCATAGTTCCTGATGAATGGAGTAAAATAATACAATGACCTAAGCAATCTAACCATGTTTGGGTAAGTTATAAGTAAAATGAATTTTTAAATGTGGTGTGTTTAAAAAGCAATTGCTCAAATTATAATAAACTTTGTAGTTATAAGTGGGAGATCCCTAATAGTGTAGTGAACCACCATCAAAAGTGTAGTTACCAAGGTGCTTCCCTGATCATCCTAATCCTAACCATAACATTCTAACTCTAATCATAGCATCCTAACTCTAATTATAACATCCTGGCCCTAGCCCTGTCTTCCTCAATAGCTTCTTGTCAAAGTCTGGGTCAATCCCAAGGTTTCCAAATAGAGTCTGAAGGATTGGGATGAGGGGATGAGGGGAATGGAAATCCAGATAATCCTAAGGGAGTTGGATGGATCAGGAACCTTGGCTTCAATGTATGTGCTGTGCTCCTGTACAAGTTCCATTCCTGTATTTTGAACAGAGTCAGAGTATTAGTCCTAAGATCAATTTTAAGGACTAAGGAGGAAGGGTCAGAGAGAAGTTTGAAGACTTCAGAGGGTGCCAGAGATTGAGTTGGAATCTAGTTGATATTTGAACTAAGGAAAACTGAGGGAAGTTACATGGGGGTTTATATACTAAGAGTCTGATATGATATAAACAGGATAGTGTCAGGGTTTTGGGAATTCAAATGCACAGCGTACAGAAAGCTATGTTGGGATTACAAAGAAAAGATGCAAGAATGATGAATAGAAACATGGGATTACTAAAGGAGAACAATAGATGACATATCAAGAAAAATAATTGAAAGGATATAAGACAGACTTGATTACTAAAAAGAGTCCAAAGACTCAGGAAACAGAAGTGTGAAATGTCTAAGTACAATCAGGGTTATCGGGATGCATCAGTATCCATTGGAGTGTGTTGGGATGGATCGGAAAATGGTTGAATAGAAATGGAAAGTCACAGAACATAACACTCCTAACCCTTGTTCTGATTTTATGTAAAGCTACTAAGGTCTAAAACACTTCTAATAAACTTTAAAATTAAGTGGAATGTACTTGAGACATATATAATTTGCTAGTTCAATGTCAAAAAAGTCAGGAGAAGGGTTAGCAGCTATTGGGGAAGACAGAACAAGGATTAGGATGTTATGATTATGATTAGAATTATTAGGAAAGCACCTTGGTAACTATGTTTTTTGTTGATAGTTCACTACATTAGGATGTTATGATTATGATTAGGATTATTAGAGAAGTGCCCTGTCAGAGTCGTGTTCAATCCCGGAGGTCTGGAGCAAACCCGATGGATCAGGTTATCGGAGTGATGGGGAAGGAGTTCCGGAGAGCGTCAGAGTTGTAAGGGACTGTGGCTTCAACTTATATGTTGCACCCCTATATGAGTCCTATCCCTTGATTTCAAGCGAGGTCGGATTATAAGTCCTGAGATCAACTTGGACTTAGGAAGCGGAGAACGGGTTTAGGGATTGATATCTAGTTGATATTCAAACTAAGGAAACGTAGGGATTTTACAGAGGGTTTATATACTAGGAGTCCGATAGGATATAAACAGAATAGCGTCGGGGGTTAGGGAATCCCGACACACAGTAACAAAGGCTGTGATCGGGATGACAAAGTAATGGTGTGCAGATGACGAATGGAACATGGGATTGGTAAGTATATGACAAACAACAGGAACAAGAATGGAGATGGACATAGGACAGATATAATTACTAATACAAGTCCGAAGACTCGGGATCGGGATCGGAAAATGGAATGGAGAAACAGAAGAAATAGTTCTAAGTATGAATCAGAAATGTTGGGATGTGTTGGGATACATCGGAGTGTGTCAGAATTGGGTTGAATAGGGTGGGAATGTCACGGGATGTGACATGCCCTCAGTTTGATTGCCAAAACATATTTTTGTAGTGTCATTAACATTTGTTGTGTAGTGTTCTATTACCAACATTGAAATTAGGATTTGTTGTGTTATTTTCGACTATCAAAATTGCGGACATTAGCTTTAGCATTTATTGCATAGGTCTGTGGACTTGGTAGAAATTTGTCCAAGTTCAAAGATACTCCTTATATTATACTTTTAAATCATACCATGGTGTAGTGGTCAAAGTTGCATGTAAATAGCTTAAGTAATCATGTAATGCTGAGGTCTTGAGTTCAATCCCCCCTTGTAACATTAATTTAATTCAATCAAAGTACAATAGATCAAAGTGTAGTAAATAGTAAATAAAAAAGTGTCATAGGGTGGAATCAATTTTTGGGTAGACTAGATATTTGCTAAAGTGGAGATGTCCAAACAAAAACTCTAAAAGGCCACTGGCCATAGTAGTTTATATTCTCCAGTGCTGGACCTGGACCATTTTCAGAAATGTGCTGGACAGCATCAGTTTGCATTCATTGGCTGGGTTGACTGGAGCAGGTCTGGTCCAGCCCCCACCTGTCTGGAACAGCTAGAGGTGCTGTCCAGCACTGTCCAGTGGATCAGTAGTTTACTGATGAACATTAAGATAATAAGATTGAATTGTAATGAAGAAAGGGAGTGTACCATGTCCTGGTCCTTGTGAGTACTCCATAACTACTGCTTGTTGCTGTGTGAGAACCGTGCCATCACGCTCCATACTAACAGTGCTTCCCCCTTGATTGTCTCAATCAAGGCCTTGAAGTTGAACTCTGTCAGGTGAATCTCAGAAAGTTCAGAAGGCAGCAATGTGAAATGCAGGGCAAGGTGCTCCATCTGGCGCTCAAGTATGCCATCCAGGCAGTCAACAGCAAACATCTTGAGCATACAACAAGCCCCTGCAGGACGACGACCTTTGTTCTTGTTACACGCAGGCTTGTACCAGCACAAGAGGATTCCTGGCAACTCTTCACTGAGCAACAATCCTGTGCGTGCATAATGGACACGATCAGATGCAGTACATTGATCGTCTCCCCAGCTGAGTGCGTTGAGGAAGAGGGACAGGGACAGTCCCTCTGCATGAATGGTGTCAAGTACCTTGAGGACCTTGGGTAAAAGCTCCTTGCCCTCCAGGACAGCTTTTTTTCTCTGGGTATGCTCGAGCTGTGGGGGCTCATCCTCTTTGTCCTCTTGCTCGTCATCCGACTCAGACTTGGGCATTGGGGATTCATCATCTGGTGTATTGACAAACAGGCATCCTGCACAATTGCAGTCCTCCTTGTCTTTGAGTGCTTCCAATTGGTGCCAGAGGGCATCATCCTCGTCCATAGTTTATCATGACTTGTAATATTGATGATACTATGTACGGGCAACTATCAGTCCATGTGACATGACCTACCCCCTTCTCTATGAAATGCACCAGACGTTGTAGGGCACAAATGCACGACTGAACCTTACATGTTTTTTGCCTCTGACTTGAAACTCAGATGTCAGGTGGCAGTGTCAATGAGGTAAGGAGTGCATTGTGCCCTACAATGTTGGGAACAAGACTATGTTCTAAGCTGCATAGCCCTCCTATCATGGTTTCAAATGCAACTGGTAGCCTTAGGAAGCATTGGAGAATGTACAAAAAATCAATGGAAGAAGAGGCTGAAGAGGAATTGAGTAAGTGCATGCATTGTGCAGCTGTAGACAAAAGTGACAATTAAGTACAACTTTGTTCAAGTCTGACAAAAAGAGGATTGCAGGATCAAAGCGCCAAATGAGCATGAGGAGGTGGAGAAAAAAATGATATTTTGCCATCGTCAATAGAATACTTGGAGCACATTGAGTGCTTATGCTCAAGAAATCATTGATAGTCCATGAATTGTGATAAGTTGGCCTGTGGCTAAACATCAGATTCATGCTATGATCAAGAAAGCTATAATGTACCAGATAATTTTCAATATTTCTGATCTCGGTACGCCAAAGAAGAACTATGAAAGCAACAATTAATAAACATTGCAAGAGCTGTGTACTAGGAAACGACTCACACAGGGCGTGATGAGCATTGTCACATTTACCAACATGCTGTCCTTTTTTGAATTTTGTCACCACAATTTACATAACCAGTGATGATGCATAATGTCACTAAAATAAATCTAATCTTGTCACTGCATCATATCCCTATCGCTGTCACCCCTGTATGAGTACCCTTGCAACAATTTCACAGAGATCAAATCAACAATAACAGTGAATAGTTGACTCTGAACACTTGCAATATAACTCAGATCTCAAACATGGTCTTCCTTCTGCCCTTCATGCTCCTGCAAGAGGAAAATAACCTATTTTCACCCTATCTCCACATCCCCATGAAACAAATAGCGGCTAGCACATCAACTCAGAACCAGCAGCAAGTGTGTAATTTCTCCCCACCTCATAACTAACTGTAATGTTCTGGCCACGAATTATATTTGATATTGGCATTATCCTTTCAATCAGACGATCAAATCTACATTGCAGATTGGACACTGACAGACACATTAAGATTGGGGCAGGTCCAAAATGAACCTTTGTTGGATCTGTTAACACATTGATCACTACCACAGCAAAGCCTCCTGAAATGGCATCCTGACAAGACATTGAAAGCCTTGGCTTCAACTGTGTCGGAAGCAAACATTCAAACTGTTACTTGTGGTGATTTTGCACTCTGTGTCCATTTTACACCTTATATTGTTCACACAGTGCTAACCAGCACTTCCTTTCACTTCTAACCTATCCCATTGAATTCTACACCTCAACTTACCCTAGATACCAACTTGGTTGAGCATTTCAGCTTGTTCCCATTGCTCTGCCCAAGCAGAGCAATGACTTGTATCTTCTACTTTGCAGTTTACCTCATCTGTTTACATTGGTTTACATTAGGTTGCCCATAGTCCTCAGAGTCCACTGTAGTTAGTCTTTGGTTACTCACAATGAACTCCAGTCCCCAGCTTATTTCAGCTCCCTGAGTCAACCTAATCAATGCAATAGCACTTCTGCAAGCTTCTGGCTTGAACACAAACTTGATGAGGGCAGGCAAAAGGTATTATGGAGAGTTCAACTAACATGAGACAGCCATCATCAACCACTCATTTTCACATGACTTGAGCCTCAATGTTGATCATAGGTGTCAGACTGAGACTCATCTCATTAATCTATTGGCACTAACAAAACAATCTCAGTACCAACACTGAGCACTCAAAATTTGAAGCTATGGGCTGGACAAGCCATAATCAATAAATCAAAACTGTTGTGTCATCATCTATCCCTGCCATTGAGAAAGAAGCTTGACCAAGGTTGGACTACAGATATCATCAACAAACTTGGAGCAGAATCACTATCCACTTAACTTAGTACTATACACCTCTCATGTCTACCACAAGTGAAATCTTGCAACAGCTTGTCAAGAATGTACAGGTCAGAAAAAAGCTTGAAATTTAGAATTGAGACTCATCCTCAATGTCAGGTTCTCGAGAAAGAAAACAAGGGCACTTAGAAAACTACAGAAGTTTATAGATGACGTGGAGACAACTGCTGCACAATGGGAAGGGGAAGCTAAATTATTGGCCGACCACAATCGTGAATTAGACGAGGGCGTGGACAGATTGGAGAATATCATATCCTTACTCAAAATGACTCATGACTCACAGGTATACTTGGTCAGAAATGTACAAAAATGAATTCACTCCAGACATTATTAGATTCCTCAATAAATTGTGTCGGGAATGTATGGATAGCAGATAACACATAAGTGACCTGTCATTCATATCAGACCAGCTCTTCCAAGCACACAAAAATGTTTGAACACAACCATTTTCCCATACAAGGATCTACCCTCCTCTATTCACACTACCATATTGCAATTCTGTTCTTTCCCAGTAGGGTAACTTCGTCTGCAACCAGTTTGACCTCATAAAATAGTCATTCATATTGTTATGGAAAACATGAGGATGGTGTAGGGAACTGCAGTTCCCTACTGCCGCAAATGTCATCCATACAGGTTTCCAGCTATATATACCAGCATCACATCATGCACAGGACTGTGCAAGACCTCATCCGGTTTGTCCATGCTATCTGATGCTCACCCGGTACATCTTACACTATCCTACCCTCACCCAAGCCATGGGCAGCATCATCCCACCCTGTGCAGTTGCATCTCGCCCCGACTAGCATTATCACCATCAGATCTCATGTGCATTGGCCAAACATTCTGTGCATGACTGCGCGAGACCTTGGCCAGGTTTCCCATGCTACCCGGTGCATATCCGGATCATCTTGCATCATCCTATTCTCACCCGAGCCCATGGTTATCCCATGTGCCCACCAGTCCTGTCCACCCGAGCCTTATTTGGTATGTATCCATTATGGTTCTGTCATGTCTTGGGAGATTCTGAGACTATATAAGGATGTAGCTAGCCTTTGTCCTGCATGAATCATTTTGTCCTGTATGAATCCTTCATCACCCAATCAACCTGCTGTTGATCTGCCCATTAGTTTCCTTCTCTGTGCAACAGCTGCGCACCCAGTGTTTTCTAAGTACTGTTAGCATATCTGATGCACCCATCATAGGCCAGCGTCCCCTAGCATGGGGAAGCCTTTATCACGACCCAGTGACATCTGTCACAACATTTCTTGCTATTCCTCGCCCATCTGTGCCCATCATTGCCCATTCCTTGCCCATTTGTGCACATCCTTGCCCATCATCGTGCATTCCTTGCCCATCCATGCACATCCTTGCCTATCGTCGCGCATTCCTTGCTCATCTGTGCTCATCCTTGTGCATCTGTGCACATCCTCACACATTCCTTGCACATCCCTGCCCTTCCATGCACTTTCTGCCTGATCTTCCAGCCAGGTTTCCCATTCCTCACACCAGGGACACCCCTTGTGGTTTGAGCTCACTTCAAGCACTTCTCAGAGTGTGCATCCCCTACAGGACAAGCACATCACACCCCTCGCACACATCTGATCCTGTAGCCCTATCCGGGCAGCTTGGTCACACACAACGGCTTACATTTCTTGTCAGCATACATCTGAGGAATGGTTCAGTCAATTTGTCCCAGGAATACATCTGTATACACTTATCAGGATTGTAAACAATAAGATAACCACAATGTGATGTTAGTCCATAATAGGGAACTAGGAAGTGGTCAGAGAGATGAGGAACTAGACCCTGGTATGTGTCTGTGATGACTGAGTTCTTGCACAAGGACACCTTTGCTCTCTTCATGGTCCTAGCCCATCGCATTGTCAATCATCTGCCAAAGTTCAACATATTCCTCCCCCTTTCACATTTCACTTCCTTCCATCTTGTTCACATATGTGTCAATGCCACTGGGGCATAGAAAGATGATTGAATGGGTGTCCACATGCTAGGGGGGGCTGCCTGGCAAAGCACAGTGTAAGAGCTGATCACAGACAGCATTAGGTGGGGCTTGTGGTGGTGATAGACATAGCTAACAGATGACAGCAGGCAAGAGTGAGAGCTAAAACTTTTTAAGAGAAACTACAAGACAAAATACATTGCTTACAATGAGAGATTCAGCCTGTGAGTCACTGCTCATGCACAGGAAGCACATATGCAAGGACAGCACCAACCGAGAGTCTGTTGTGAGGGAAATGATCTATATATGAGTGCGTGAACAAGAACAGGAACCAATTATCAACTCATACAAAAGGTCTACTGAGACACTTACTTACCTCATCTATGGCCAATCACAACCAAGGTCAGGTAGAGGAGTCCACAACATTACACCAACAGGATCAGTTGAATTGACAATCCATTGTGTGGTGATGCACTCACCTGCAAAAAGAGCCACACAAGATCTTCGGGACAGAATGTAGACTGCAGGAAAGGACCAGTGAAAAGTGTCATTAAGAAATTTGTGTAGAGACATATAGGTTTTGTTGCAGGCCAAGCATAATTACTACCGGATTTAGTCACACAGTCTCACGGTTCAAGAGCTTGGAAACTCCGCTCACTGAAAAGACAAGTCCCTTCATTCCTCAGGGGCCTCGTAATATATACTATCTACAATTCCCAAGTCCAATGACTGACATTTGAGCTGTGGTTGTTGAGATTGCATTTGAGCTGACAATTCAGCGTGATGAGCTCAAGAGTCATGCCTACTTGTCACATGTGGAGGTGTGCTGTGGCGGAGTTTTGAAATGACTGGCATTGAGTGAGACTACAGTGGGTAACAACAATTGGTGACATTGGTGCAGCCAATGTCATGCAGTGAAGGGAAGCAAGCTTCCTCAAGGGATTCCAAATACTAATCTTGACTGCAGCAGGCACTTGCAAAGCTTGGAGATGGCATATACAAGACAGTGACTGCAGCTGCAAATGCCCACCAGGTATGTTCTGCTTGAGGCAGGTGGCTATATGCCTCACACTACAGGCATTGGGTTTGAAATGCAGCTCCTACATGTAGCTATCACGTGGTTTGGTGGCAAAACAAAATACTAGTGTCTGCTAATCTGAAACAGAGATAACATTTAAAATTATGTGACCAAGATGTCACACAATCAGCCTGGCTGACATGATAAGTTGCATGGGCTTATCAGCCGAGATAACATACTGATAAAACCTAAAATATGAGACTGAAAAAATCTTTCCTTTTTCAAATAATATATGCAACATTTCTGTCTCACTTGGCATCTGCAGATACGGCACCACAACTCAAAAAAAACAAAGGCTAAATGACAGGAGATAGGTGACTTGTTTATGTTATTTTGTCTGTGTGAAAACTTGGCTGTTAGCCATACAAATTGAATAATTTTGTTGCTGTGTCTGCTCTTCTGAATTGGCACTTTCAGGAATAATCCTGTCTCCACATCAGCAGCACCAGTACACAGAGATTTAAAAAAAATTATATCTGTGCTAGCTGCATATCATCTGAGCATAAATGTATCATTTGCTCTCCATTAACTCCCAGATTTTAGCAGAAAAATATTTTTTATTTCCTATCAAGATAAGATTGGCTGACCCAGCACCTGGTTTTTGCCACCTGGCTGCCTATCAGATCTGTGTCAGACAAACATTTACTTTCACTGCTTCATGCACTGCTGACCAGCTCAGCTCCAGTCAGCTCCAAGCTGGCAGCTCTTAGCTCTGATATACGCTCCAGCCCACCAGCCTTCAATTATAAATCAGATGTATACAATGAAATTACATGCGAGAGCGATAAAGCAGTTAGTCTCATTCAGACCGTCAACATGGCCCCAAATCCAAGCCATAGTCTCTATCTCGTTCATGCAGAACCTGTTGATTCACATGAATCTAGCTCATATAGTTCCTCTTTTGTATTCAATTTAGAGCAAGAAGTCAATCTATGCAGAGTAAATGAGAATGATCAAGCAAAGTCCAGATAAATGATCGTACAGAGTTCACCCCAAACAAGAGCAAACACCGACTGTGTACGAGTCAAGCATTGGATGATGGCAGTCAATACCCAGAATCAGCTCAACGATTTTCGGGATGGCTGCCGAGAATAGTACGGGCTGGCGAATGTTCTTCCATAGATAGTCGACATGCTGCAGAAGATGCAGCGATCAGCATCTGACCTTGAACCACAAGTGTGAAAACATACATACCTCCGAGCCTGCTTTTGGGGGTGCCAGATATCGACTTGTTTGGAGTCGCAGCTGGCGCTGCTGGTTATGCCGTCCGTGCCATTCGTTCTGCCATCTTGATGGCCGTCCTCACCCTCACTCTCTCCCACGGGCTCTGTGGGCTCATTGGGACGGCGTTTGACGCCGTCCGTTGTGCCCACAGGGTGTCTTGACGGTTTCAGGTCCTCTCAATCGTCCTCGACATGGTCACCGTTCATTTCGACGTCGACGTCGTTCGTCTGGACATCTGTGGGTTTGATGTATTGGCTCATCACCGTATTCCTCTCCCCCTTGAGCCGTACGCTCAGGGTTGCCTGTGTTTCGTCGCCTGGGTCATGCACGGCGTCTGCACATCTTCATGCTGGCGTTTTGTTCGACCTCATGGTAGTGGAGGTGTTTGGATAGGTGGTGGTTCTGGGGGTGTTCTTGGTGAGTCTTTGTCGTTCAACATGTACTGACTGTCATTGTCAACGTTCGTTGTCTCTTCAACCTCTCGGCTCCCTTCCCCGGTCTCCTGACCTTCCTGGTCCTCATCACTGGCCTCCTGCCCTCGTTGACACCCTTCGTCATCTCCATGTGATGTGCTCGTCTCGTCATCACCACCCACTGCCCCTCCTGGGCCCTCTCTGTTTGATGTCTCGTCGTACGGCGTTCCTATGGGTGTTGTGGTTGACGACTCCTGTCGTGGGTCCTTGAGGTACATGGCCGTTTCGTTAACATGGCTGCTCGACTGTTGACCATCTTTCTCCCCCTTGAGCGGCACGCTTGGGGGTGGTCGTTGTTCGTTCGGGATTGGTAGGGTGTGGTATGGGACCAGTTGGGTCGTGTTGGGTACGACGTACGTGTGGCGGACATCCTCGTCCCCACCGTCATCGTTCAAGCTGGGATCCTCGATCCCACTTGCCCACTTGCCCTTCTCCTCCTCTACTTTGTCCCTTTTATCCCCCTCTCAATCCCTTCCATTTGACATGCCCACTGGCATTGTCGTCCCAGCACCATTTGCGTGTGGGTTCGAGGTGTCAGTGGCCTTGTCATTGACGGCAGTCTGACCCGTTGTCTGGGGCTCCTGGGGCTCGACACGTGCATGCTGGATGTCATCGTCCTTGCTGTTGTCATCCTGTCTCTACCCCTCAACCGTCTTCCCTTGACTCTTCCCTGGCTTTTCGGTTCCCGTGTGCGCTCTTGACGTGTGTGGTTGTGTGGCACATCGTTCCATCTGCCTGATCCGTTGCTGACTCCACCGTCATGGTGTGACATGTCACAGACCTTGCATGTACGAACACAGTCGTTGGATGAGTTGGATCTGTGCGCAGCCTCCCATTTGTCGTTGTTGCTCCAAATTTGTCGTAGTACTTCTGTAGTACTTGTAGACTCTTCAGATAGATTCTTGAGGGTTTTGAAACATTCATGAGCTGACTGACAATGACGAATTCGCATGAATAGTGAATCAGGGATTGTTGAGGCTATGGCACATTTGACATAGGCGTTCATTGCTGAATTCTATGGATTTGGTGTTGTTTTGTTGAGGTAAGCGGCAATTCCAAGTCTGTTGAGCACTTGTTTGAGCCTCTTGCGGTACGCTGACCAATTACGGCCATCTGCATGGAGTTCTGGAATGTCAACTGTTTTTGTCCTCAAGTTCAGCTCTGGCCATAGGGAAATTTTCGAGTCTGAGTGAGTTGGACTTTTGAGTCACTGGGCAAAAGTGGGGCTCATAACCTATAGAAAGGGGTAAAATGGATATTGCCTGTAGTGGTACTCAGTAAGAAGTCACTGAGTACACTAAGGTATCAAATGGGAACTTCCTTCCATTCTGAGCCTCGACGTCATCCACCCTAGGTGTTCACCAGATCCATCAGTGAACCCCTCCTTACTATCTTCGTAAACATAGTGTGATCGCCTGCTGGCTGGAAATCCACAGCTGTGAGCAGCTTTCAGCTTTGCAAACGGCAGATAACCAACTTACTTCCAAGGAGTCCACCGTGCGATTGGAGGTAATAGTCTTTTGTGATTGGGTTTCCTATGCCTTGGTCAGCAACAAACCCTGCTGGACAGTTCCCAGGTTTGTCGGGATCTTGGCTGTGGAATTGTTGATATACTGCTTCAACAAATGAGAGTCCATCACGGAAGAAGACAATACATGCAGGAGGACGACCAAAGTCCTTTAGAGCTTTCTAGAGGCGAAAGTCATCACGAGATATGAAACACCAACATAATCACTGTACCCACCTTAACCATAGCATGCAACTGCTCAATTGGCTCTGTTACAACGGAGAAAATCAGAGTGTTACCCATGATTATGAAAGGCTGTTTTGCAAGCTCAGCAAGTATGCTAGACTGAGGTACAGCATTGACACCGTCCAACTTGGCATTGATCCTTTGTGACTGTAAGAGAGATTCAATTATGATGACAAGAAAAACCTACCTCATGGCAACATTGTTGCAATACTGGTCATTTGCGCGAGCAATTTTGTCCACACGCTAAATGTAAAGTCAATACTTCTGTAGCCGTGTAACTGACTGTTCAAACTCATTACACATGTTGTTACAACCTAGAACCATGAATCGTGTCTGGAAGGAGAGGTTGATCAACAGATTAGACCGAAAGACTGGTGTTCAGACCCACTTATTGATGTTGTTGGAAAAAATTTCGTTTCTTGCGTTGGCCTGCGGTGGATACCTTGTTGGAGCGGACATTGAGGACGGCAGACAAGTTAGAGCGCTGGATAAGAAGAACGAGTACCAGCCGCTGAAGGTGTTACTAGTAACCACACAAACTGAGCTGAGCAACGTGCCTGAGATCAAATTGTTTGTCCTTGTGGGTCCTTTATGTTTTTCGTTTGATTTACCAAAGCTGACACACGACTCGCTGGCCCCGCGTGACAGTAACTGATCTGCTTTGTGGGTCCAAGGTTGACAGCATTTGTTCATGGCCATTTGGGGAAAAAATATCGTTCCTATATCTCATAAGGGAGATCTTCTCTCAAGCTTGCAAGGATCTGGCCAGATTCATCAATCATCCCTCTTAAAGGCTATGATCTGCTGATTTGCAAACCTACGTCTTCAAGCATTTATTTGATTTGAAGCAGACTTGGGTGTCTCTGTGGGGGCGATAACTGACGCTTTGTCACTAGCTATAGGTGGGGTGAATCAGAATATTCATGTTCCCTTTGGTGTGATTGGTGAAGTCGAAGTAAATCTTGACATTTGTAAATGAGTGCAGTAATACCTACACGCATCGCACTGCGCTAATCTATTGGTTTTCATACTCGGGGATAATTGAGGCAGAATGATCCTTGCCAGTGTGAAACTGTGCGGTCTGCCAGTTACTGATATTCAACCTATGACAAACAAGTACAACATTTATCTTTCACATGCAACCATCCTGTTCTACTTGGTCAGTCTTCCATATGCTCTCCCTCCTCTTCATCACCAGCAAGGTATGCACCGTCTCTTTCATCCTCAATGCCAAATTCATAATCTTTGTCTCGTATGTTAAGCATCTCCCTCTGGGACCGATAAAGGCCAGCTAACCAGTCTTCATTGTAGCAGTTTTTTGGTAATCCTTTGGGGGCGACAGCTTCCGGATTTGTCTTGTCAGAAGGGATCCTATTGCGCATCTGGTTACCTGCTTTCTTTCTCTTCCCGAACTCAGGGCCTTTCATGCGCTCAACCACCTCATCAAGCCTCCACATAAATACCATGAGCTGAGAGCTGCGCCACGTAGGGGTGACCCGGTCAAAAGTACGCGACTTATTCCTCCTGGTGGCTGACTCATTGGACTCATTGGAGCTGACACCCTTGGTACCCATTTTCTTCAACAGTGGAGTGTGATGTTTGATAGCTGACGTGGTGGACGCTGACATACACAGAACTGTGTTCGTGTATGGTCATGATACACTAGTACCAACCTATACGCTTGTCCACCAGAGCAGAGCATCACTCCAAGCAGAGACACCAGGAGCGTACAGTGTATTTTCATTATAACTCCATAGCATGCAATGTGCTAGCCCTACAACTTGTACCACATATTAGTACATCCCATACGCATATGCCCCAGAGCAAACCGTCACTTAAAGCGGAAACACCAAGAGCGTAGGATGTATTTCCCTTATAACTTCTTAGTATGCGACTTTCCAGCTCTATAACCTTCACCACTGGAAAGAGATCGTCATTACGCACATAACCATATTTTTCTTGGTTATTTAGGACCTCCTATTGAGTTACTACCCGACAATGTCACTTATCTAGCATTTTAATATTTACCCTCATATAT
>KN819388.1:54592-83440 GCA_000827475.1 Paxillus involutus ATCC 200175
AATTGGGCAGTTGAAAATAATATTCCCCAGTTATACTATAAATTATCCTGTCTGAGTGTGACTTCGCAAGTCCCCCTCTAAGTGCAACTAAGAACTAAGCTAGGGTTCTATACTGTTAGTCCCTGCCAGTCCTAATCGACCTGAACTAAGCTACTAAGCGCTTCATAACACCTAAGCACTGTAATTGCTAGTACTAGCTGCTCAGTGACCCAATATTAGCCAGAGAGTGCTATAGGTCAAGCAGTTCAATAGTCAACGCTAAGCCAGTCAAAGGAACGAAGTTAGTAGGCTGTAGACTGCGTCTAAGGAAGCCATTTCTTGTCCACAAAGTCCCTAATCCATCCCTGTTTCAAGATAGAACCCATCTATCACCACTTTTCTAAGACTCTGTATACCGTTACGTGTCAAGGAAACCATCCATTCGTTCTCTAGCAAAGCTTTACAAGCCTTTGCTACCTGTTGAACCCAACCATCCGAGAGATATTTGTGAAGCATTTAGCAGCGCAAATACCATCACCTTGCAACGAACACCCACGTTATCAGCCTTTCGTAGTTTTAGTTTTGTTAGTTTTGTGTTGTTGTTTTAACGAACCGCTGACCGTGACCTGTGGAAGATAGGAACGTCTAGGACTCAGCTGCTAGTCTAACATTAGGCATTTCACTCATCTCCACTAAGGAAGAAGACAACGCGACTTCCAGACGCTCCTTGAGAAGCTAAAAGGTAAGAGTGTCAGCGAGACATCCAGATACAACATAAGAGTATCGCTTACCCTTCCTTTTTGGCCAGACTGTGCAGTCTTCCGCTGACGTTCTTCCCTTTTTGTCTGCATATCTCGAGCATGTTAGAGACGGGTTCAATCCCGGAGGTCTGGAGCAAACCCGATGAATTGGGTTATCAGGATGATGGGGAAGGAGTTCCGGAGGGTGTCGGAGTTGTAAGGGATTGTGGCTTCAACTTATGTGTTGTGCCCCTATACGAGTCCTATCCCTTCATTTCAGGAGAGGTCAGATTTATAAGTCCTGAGATCTACTCAGACTTAGGAAGCAGAGGACAGATTTTAGGGATTGATATCTTGTTGATATTTGAACTGAAGAAACATAGGGAGTTTACAGGGTTTATATACTAGGAGTCTGATGTGATATAAGCGGACTAGCGTTGGGGCTAGGGAATCCTGATGTGCAGTAGGAAAGGCTGTAATCGGGATTACAAAGTAATGGTGCGAGGATGATGAATGGAACATGGGGTTGGTAAGCATGACAAACATTAGGAACAAGAATGGAGATGGACATAAGACAGATATAATTACTAATACAAGTCTGAAGACTCGGGATCGGGGATCAGGGAAACGGAATAGAGAAACAGAAGAAATAGTTCTAAGTATGAATCAGAAATGTCAGGATGTGTCGGGATGTGTCGGAGTGCATCGGAAATGGGTTGAATAGGGTGGGAAATGTCACGGGATGTGACAGAGCACTTAACTCTGCAAAGCAGGCCTTGAGGTGCTTCATGTGCTTGTGAAACACTTTCGTGACCACCAGCACCTCCATGAAGCACTCTGCGGGTTCATGGTGAGAATACCAGCCCTCACCCACCTTCGCTATGAAATCCAGGGCGAAAATATGTGCAGCTTCTTCATTGATGATATGATTTCGATCTCTGGTAAGATCAAATCGGAAGTTCTCCGCTGTGATGCTTGGGTGGTCAGGCGACTGAACTTGCCACAGCTCTGCCTCCTCATCAGAGAAGGTGCATTGCACGTTAAGGAGGTAGGCAGTGTCAGTGATGTTGAGCAAGGTCTTTGTATGGAGGCGAACATATTTCTGTTTTACTGTGAGAGATGGTTCCGCGTAGTGGGCGGTTTGATAACTCACCAAGAAGGTGGCACACTCTGGGTCACTGCGACACAAAGGCTTGTCTGTTTCATCTGCTTCGCCTTCCCCGTCTTCTTCCGAAACCGGCTGCTCCTGGCTTTGGGTATTGTCGGCTGCATCAATGTGTTCTGATTTCAGAAGCTTCCGAATGTCCACCAGTTGGTCCAGCACAGCTGACTGGTTTTGCGAATGTGTTCGAGCAAGATTGTAGATGGAATCCAATAAGACCTTAAACATGTGGCCTATGTACCCAACAACGGAGGCAGAAACCCCCTGCACCCCGGGACCCGTAGGCTCTGGCACCGGGGCGTTCTCTGGAGTTGACCCCTCTGGCTTGTGCTGCAAACTGGCTTTAATATTCCGATCTGCATCAGCATAAGGCATACACTTACAGGGGAAACAGATGAAACACCCTGCTCCCTGGCTTTGCCCTTGTCTTGATTTTTTGGCTCCGCTAATTCAATCAACATCTTCCGAGCCGGAGTGCGAGGTAGTTGTCCACTGCGACTAGTCGGAAATCCCTTGATGCTGTAAGTGCGGTCAATACCTCATGTGGTTTCCAGACAAAGAAGTCACTAACGATTCTTCCAGACTGAGAAGATGGTTGGCTTCCAAAATTAAAGGAGCCAGAGCCCTCGCTTATCATGGGCAAGGCAGACAAGCAATTCTACAGGTTTTGTGAGTGAAATCAATGGGTACAATCATGGGAACTGCTGACTTGTTCTCCTTGCAACATGTTGCTGACTTGGGATGAGGATCTACTAGTCGCAGATTGGTGGCTGCTCACTGAGCCATGTGAAGGCACAGAGGAGGATGCGCATCGGGGCAGCTTTCTTGGAGCCCTCACTGGCTTTCCTCTGGGCCCACAGATTCCCTAGAACCACCTGTCAGTTCCGGCCAGGTTTCCCCATGTCATACTCACCTCCACAATACCAGCCACCGGATTATTTTCACCCAGCAAGCCAGGCTGAACGGGGAAGGAGGTCATCATATCTTTCTAGCTGAGACGCTAGGGATCAGAGTGGAATGTCAGTAGTGGATTGGTCACAAAGCCTGCCATTGCTCACCCCCTGTACTGTCGCTGAGGAACTTGAAAGATCTCGGCGGGTGACCGCAGACTTGTGTAGTGTGGTCTTATTGGATTTGGATGTGGAAGGGACAGTGTGTGAGTCTGAGTCCGCCTTTCTCTTCACCTTGTTTGTTTGGGCACGTGGAGTAGCTAGTTCCTCCCAGTCTTGATCTTGTTCAGCTGTGGGAGGAGTATTGGGATGTGAAAGGGCATCTTCCATCTCCTCCGAGTCCCCGCCGTCAGACTGCATTTCGGAGGAGTCATTCTCACTCATGTTTGTGGGATGTGGGTGTCGTCAAGAACTTGAACCGTTACATTTAGAACAGATTTTTAGCGACATTTAGAAGTTCTCGGCTGATTGGAATACTGACTGACATGAGGCTGCCTTGAGGGGGTGCCATTTGGAAACCCCAATTGATATACATATTCATGACTGGTCCCTTGAACGTGGTTTTCTTGCAGTCTGAAGTACTTCCGAGATGGTGGTCTTATTGATCTGATGGCATTGACATAGGTTGCCTTGATGTCTGTTATCTGACAGCGTCACCCAGCCCCTTGCTAACTTGGAGGTATCTGGAATGGTTATTGGGCATGAGGCATCAGGACCTTCTAAAGACAAGATAAAAGATGGAGTTACGGTGGCATGTCAAGGACTAATCTACCAAGTAACATTTCCTTGTTTTCTTGCTGCTTGAACAATGCCCCCCCAGCTGACCCCAAATAATGTATGCCATCACGCTTGGAAGTAGGTGATTTTCTGGTAGACCCCACAAGATCTTCTTTGACATTCCCCTTAGCAGGAACGGCGTGAGGCCTAGGTTGACACAAGTGTGAGTGCGAGCATTGCAGATCAAGGTTGACAATGTGCTGGATTGTACTGGCCATGCCCAGTTTCATCACTTGAAATCCAAGATTCAAGACTTACGGAAGGTGCATTCCACTAAATCCCTCAAAGGAAGTTGGCAATCTCTGAGTGAACTTGGTCCTTAGAAACTCAGAGACATGAAAAGAGAGAAAGATGAGACCCACATCCAAGTCCAGAATCAGGTGAGTAATGTGGTGATCAAAGTGATTTCCCCTCTGACGCAATGTTGGGCATAGATTGTTTCCATTCGCAATGACGCTCTGCGCTGCGGGATCTGTCAACTTGTTTCTGACCGCCCATTCAAGTAGGATTTGTACTAAATTGTCCATCTGCAGTACCCCCTGTGGTCATTCTTTCTGTTACAAATGTCTCGCTACTTGGTTTCAGCAGCAGCTATCCGACCACCTTAGGCGGTGTTCTGGTGTTCCACCGAGGCTGCGCAGTCCCCCCTACATGGGGGTTGATCTATTTGAACTCTACGAGAAGAGACTGCTTAGAACTTTGCCCTATACCTGCCCCATGTGCAACTCCCGGGTTCGAGAGAAGCCAGCCAGAGCAGTAGCCATTGGCACCTTCACTGCACAAGTCGCCGAGCTGTTTGGGCTGCCGGGCCCAGAGGACACTGCTGCTCCTTCTCCTGAGGGGGATGAAACTTGGAACAGCGTGTTCACTGAGCAACCATTGGGGGACACAGTTGTGAATCCAATTGGGATCATTGATATGGATCAGGAGGACACTGTGTAGTAGAATTTTGGAGCTGAGATGTACCAAATTTTGACTCTGTTGTGTGTACTACCTGTATCACCTGCCACGAAAACCTTAATTAACACAAATCTTTGTTATTTCTTGGAACTCGTGTGATCAACTTCACTTGCGGAATCAGAAACTCACTATGATCTGTGATCTGAGACTATTTGCTTCCATAGATGCAATCTAATTTCCGACATCGTCTGATCCAGGATCTCGGATCGCCAATATTGACATGTACACGTTCTCCTCCTCATTTTCACAACAAACTGTCATAATTTGAACGTCAGAAGGCTATGGTCGGTTTGGAAGCACGTGTTGGGGCAGTTCAGATCAAGATAAGTGGTCATTTACCGGATTCCAGCTGGGTCCAAAGACACCCAAGTGTTGCTGACTGATAGGCTTTACTGGAGGGTTCCAGAACACCTTAAGACTGACCATCACGTTCAATTGTTGTCCCATCTTGAGCTCACAAAATCCAGATGGGTTTCACTCAGTATTTCCATTCCCACTCCCTCAAGGGGCATACTGCACCCATTAGCTGTGTTCAATTTTCCCCCGACAGTGCAATGCTTGCCAGTGGCGCGGATGACAGCAATCTTATGATTTGGGACACTAAACTAGGCTCACTCGTGCATCACATCATTGTCCCAGGCACTGTGAACTGCCTTGCATGGGACTACAGTACCACAGGAAAATGTGTGTTCTGTGGCTGCGCCAACAGAATGCTCCTGCTGATTGAGAACTTTGATGTAGGTATCACATTTAGCGGGTCTACATTCACCTGCTGAACATCCAGTCAGGATGAGCAGCCTAGTGACTTTGTGCAAACCGGCACAAAATCAACCATACATGTGCTATGTGTTGCCCAGATCTCAGGACAACTTGCTATTGCTGTTGGTTCCAAAGTCCACATTGCCCAAGAATTCAAGCTCAGTACGTTGGCGCTAATGATTTTTCTGGCCACTCCTTACAAACCGCTTGTGGTAGGGAAATATGCCACTTCGAAGATACTGCCTTCACCAGAGCATCTCCTGAACCCCCCAAAGCATGTGGATTCTCAGGTGCAAGCCAGATCCCTGGACTTCACCAACCAGGACAGTTGATTAGTCGTCTCTTACCTCAATCACGGCGTCATGTGAGTCCGTAGTGGAATATTTTTTTCACACTCGTCTCACAGGATCCAACAGCTGCTGGGATATTGAAATGGACTCCAGAATCTGGCGGATCGTGCCCATCCACAGGCACCGGCTGATGTGAGTCCTCCCTCTCGCCATCATGTTCTCAACGTTTACATGTGAACTTATAAGCGGGCATGCCACCATTTCGCCTGATAGCCGGATGGTCCTCTTGTCAAACTTGAGTCGAGGCACAGATTTGTATTGTGTTGGCCAATCATGCCCCTTGTTTTCCACTACACAAGAAGTGGACGAGGACAGCAACGTGCCTATTCAAGTGGCCTTCTTGAATGCTGGAAAGTCAGTTTGTTCTGGCTCTCCCACCGGCAAGGTCAGCATCTGGAATGTTTCCACTGCAGAACATCAGCAAACTTTAACTCATGATGGTAAGGTGGTCCTAAGTCGCTGGCTTAACTTAATATTGATGATGGGATCCCAGGGGCGCCCATTCAAGCACTGGCAGTGAGCATGACCCAGTTGCTCGTGTGATTATACTAACAATAGGGTATCAGTACTTCAAGGCGAAGAGCTACACTTTTTTGGTGATGGCAACCACGTCCCCCCATCAGTGCCCGTTGATCAAACTATGGCACAGCGGGGTTGGTAGGCATTTGGTGTACTTTCATTCGGGCTGTAATAACGACATTTCCCAGTGATTGAAGCCCCCCGATTGAAGCAAAAGGTGGTGTCCTGGCGGCCCACCTTGTCTTTCTATGTAGCAGTGGGGACAACTTTGGCCCTCCTGTTCTCCGCACACATTATGCGGTTTGTACGTGGTTTACAGCCTGCATTCATTATATGTGGTGCTGATCTTAGACTCCGCAGACTCTTAAGATGTGGTGTAAGGGTGGATACAACTTGAACACGGCCGCAGCGCCATGCGGCATGTTGCTGTTAGTGGACTTAGGGCTTTGGAAGGGAGTCAAACTGGCACTACACATCCTGCTCGAGATACTGGAGGATATGGATACAGCGAGGCGAGAAATTGGCACCCTGTGATTGGGGCAGATGTATCTTTCCCCAACTCTCACTATCTTCTACATTAAAGTAGCTAGCCCATGCACAAAGTTCCTGGGCTCAGAATGGGATCAGGTCCTAAAAACAATTTAAAGATATCCCCCGCAGCCGGTGAAGTCAAAGTGATTCTTGACATTTGTAAATGAGTGCGGTGATACCTACCCGCGTTGCGCTGCACTAATCTATTGGTTTTCATACTCAAGGATAATCGAGGCAGAACGATCCTTGTTAATTAGTCCATATCATAGCTCGAACAATGCAAACACATCTGTTTCCTGTTTGAGGACTAGTATAATGACCAGTGATAGAGCAAAAAAAACTACAGCGAAGATCCAGATGCGATGTCGTGACCTAGCCTAATCTGTTCTGAGAATTTTGACGTTGCATGTTCTTCTACCATGTAACTCACCTTCGTTACGGTCAGGACCCAAACTTTGATGGCCACCTTGTTGCTGTGAATCTGGGACAAGCCGCTGGTGATGAGGTGCTTGCTGCTTTGTGAGTAGTGATACTTAAGTGGAGTTTCTAAGCGAAGGTTTTACAAGAAAGCACAAAGCTTTACTGACAGTGACAGCTTGCACAGAAGATGAAGCTGTATGATCCCTCGTGAGTCTTTGCATGCACTAGAGGAAACAGAATGTCAATGTACCTCTTCCATGCGTAAGGGTCTGCACACGTTCACCAGAATCCACCTTCCACAAGTAGACCTCGCCGTTATCACTGCCCCCAATCGCTAGTTTGCCATGGGAGTCAAACACGACCTGGTTCGGATGATTTGTTCTGATCTTGACCCGGAGTTTGCGAATACTGGTAAAGCGATTGGCAGGAAGGTTGGTGAAATGATAAACATCGACTCCGTCTTGGAGGTTCCATACCAGGAGCATTTTTCATTCCTCGGACCACGCCGAGTTTCCACTAGGACGTGCAGTGAACTGGTTGACATACATGCGGGTGACAAACTTATGTCTCCACAAAACACTCCAGGGAGATATCCACCATGCTGCGCTGGGCAAGATTACCAGAGACGAAGCACCAAATGAGCACAGTAAACCCTTACATCTCCCTGGAATCCAAGTAAGCTACCATCAGGTATTTTCCATCGTTGAAAAAGTGCACACTACATGCAAGGGCTTTCTTAGCAGGTTCTGTGGCTGGAGGTTCTAATTGAATGAGCTTCAAACTGGGGGCTTTCCGGGACAATTGAATCAGTGAGAGAGAAACACTGCAGGAGTCTGGAGAGCTTACAGTGACTGTTGAATGACAGGGAGAAAACTGCAAGCTGTCCTATCCCAACCGCTGCAATAATGCTCGAATGTTCGTGAGCTGAGATGTCCTCAAGCGGACCATCGAAAACTGTGTATATACAGCTAAATACGAACTCCATCTGAGGATCCGTAGGTAGCAATCCAGAACTTTTGGAAAACAGGACTTACCTGGTCATGTGCCCAAATCTGAATTGTGCTGTCTGCCCCACCAATGAGCAAGTATGAAGAATCAACAATCGAAGGGTATGGAGGGTCAAGGTCCTTTATGATCTTGAGGATACACCCCAAAGAAGGATGTCTCTGCAATCATGGTTACCTCTGCAACCTCCAATGTTGTTCCAACCACAGCACTGGCCACCACTTTTCATCATCAGAACTTATCCTGTGCAGCAGCAACAGAGGTACTCAACCCAAGCTCTGGAAAACTTGCCTACCCATTGCTGGTCAAAACCTCAATACAATCCTTGACTCTGGAACCACCTCCCACCCTATCACAGTACAAGATCACTTCTGAAACTACTCCAATGACTTATCAAGATCTGTAAAAACTGCAAATCATGGAAGACCTCATGATTGGCAGAGATACTTATCATCTTCAGTTTCGTAATTGTCGTCATGCCCCAGAGGCACTGATCAACCTCCTCTCAATTGGCCAGATGCTCACAAAGGGTTTGGATTGTGATTTCAAGGGTTTCAACTCATCAACTGGACCATACTATCATCTCACACACAAAGGAACAGTACTGGGTCAAATCCCTATGACTGGGAACTTGTGTTTTCTCGAACTATGCTTTGTCAAATCAGACACTGCTGTTACATCCATTCTAAAGGAGATCACCATCTTCACACAAGTATCTTTAACATGGGACTTATGGTATGCTAGGATGGGACACCCAGGGGGTGACACTGTAAAATGCCTCCAAATTTTTGCAGACACAGTAAAAGTCAACATCTTGAAACTGCTTCAATGATGTGAACCATGTATAATAGCAAAACATCCACGGAAACCCTACCCTATATCTGACAGTCCTCTCACCAAGCACATGCTCGAGCTCATCCACTCAGACCTCTGTGGTCTATTCCCTGTCCAAATGCTGCATGGCAAACTGCACTTCTTCTAACCCATTGATATAATTGTACAGAAATAAATACATGATGATTGGTAACAAGATGCACATATGTGCCTTGACTAATTCTGTGTTTTGGCGACCTATATGTTTTTTATATGTTTTAAAAGTCTCCTAAGATGGAATTGTCATTTTATGTTTACCCAAAAAAGGTAATTAGTTGGGAGTAGTGGCCGCTTTTCTGATTACATAATCAGAAAAGTGTAGTTCCAACTGTTGTTGTACACTATTTATACTACACTTTTGGTAGTCAAAAATGCGAAGTTTGCTACACTGTTGTTATCCATTATTGACTACACTATTGACTACACTTTCACAATCTGTTGACTATTGTCTGTAGTCAAAAAGCGGCCACTGTTGTACACTATTTACTACACTATTGGTAGTCGAAAATGCGGACTGTTGCTACACAATTGTTGTACATTATTTGCTACACTTTTCCTACACTTTTGGTAGTCAAAAATGCAGCCACTCCTACACAATTTGTTGTACATTATTTACTACACTTTGACTACACTTTGGTAATCAAAAATGTGGCCACTGCTACACAATTTGTTGACTTGCTACACTTTTGATAGTAACAAATGCGGACACTGCTAGACCTCTTGTTGTACATTATTTACTACACTCTTGGTACACTTTTTGTAGACTTTTACTACACTTTTTACTACACTTTTAGTAGACTTTTGTTACACCTTGTGTACACTTTTACTACACTTTGTGTACACTTTTTGTACAATTTACTACACTTTTGCCACACTTTTTTTACTACACTTTTGCCACACTTTTGCTACATTTTTTACTACACTTTTTGTACACTTTTTACTACACTTTTGCAACACTTCTAGTACACTTTTAGTACACTTTTCACTACACTTTTACTACACTTTTGCTAACTTTTTACTACACTTTTTATACACTTTTCCTACACTTTTCCTGCACTTTTTCCTACACTTTTTGTACACTTTTGCCACACTTTCAGTACCCTTTTTAGTACAATTTTAGTACACTGTTAGTATACTTTTTGTAGCCTTTTGGTACACTTTTACTTCACTTTTTACTACACTTTTTGTACACTTTCCCATACTTGTATTACACTTTCACTACACTCTTGGAACATTTTTTTAGTATACTTTGTGCACATTTTCTAAATCTTACATAAGCTTCCTAAAGTAGCCATTATAGCTCATCTCATATTATTTTCTCAATGTTACTATAGGACTGGAGAATTCCCAACCTCACCAGAAATAATGGTAGGGAATTCCCATCCCATGTAATCATACAGCTGGGAAATTCCCATGTCACTAAATTATAGGCCTGGGGAATTCTCATACCACTTAATCACAGCTGGGAATTCCCAACCTCACTAGAAATTATGATGGGGAATTCCCATCCCACTTAATCATAGGGCTGGGGAATTTCCATATCACCAAATTATAGGGCTAGGGAATTCCCAACTTCACCAGATATAATGGTGGGGAATTCCCATTCCACTTACTCATATGGCTGGGGAATTCCCATGTTGGTGAATTAATTCCCAACCTCAGCAGAAATAATGGTGGGAAATTCCCATTTCACTTCATTATTCAACTGGGGAATTCCCGTGTCACCAAATCAGAGGGCTGGGGAATTCCCATGTCACTCAATCATAGGGCCGGGAATTCCCATGTGACCTAATAATAGAGCTGGGGAATTCCCATTCCACTCAATCATATGGCTGGGGAATTTCCATGTCACTCAATTATAGCACTGGGAAATTTCCAACCATGTCAGAAATCATGCTGGGGAATTCCCAGCTCTATCAGAAATCACTCTGGGGAATTTCCATATCACCCAATCATAGGGCCAGGGAATTACCAATCTCACCAGAAATAATAATGGGAAATTCCCACTAATAGAGCAGTAAATGCTTCAGGATTCCCCAACAAGACTTGTAAAAAAGGTTGGGAATTCCCACAGTAATCTACCCCCTCTTAGGTATATTTTGACCCCAGACACCCCTCTAAGTCTTGGGAAAAACTGTGTTTTTCACAACACAGATGGGAAATTCCCACTAGTTTTCCCCGGTAAGATTAACCTCTGGGAAATGCCACACATTTAGGACCTGTTAGGTTAATAGCTAGCCAGGAACCTATAGGCCTAAGAGGTCCCATTTTGGTGGTGACTGAAGTGGCTCTAACACTATCTGCTCCTCACCCTGCTTCTCTCTATCTGCTCATTCACAACAGAACAGACCTGGATTGCTTCCAATGACCCACTTCTCATCATCAAGACCAATGGACTCACCCTCCCAGAGTTCCTCTCACCAGGAATCCCTTAAGGGTCGAACCTATTGCACCCTTCTTTTATCTTTCATTCCTTTGTCCCAACCACTTAACACCCAGGAAGGACTTAGTTTCTTTCACCGAGTTCATGGAGTCACTGCAGAGTGCAGGTATAGAGTGGCAACTGGCAGCTCTGTATGGACATCAGCAAAATGGAAAGGCTGAGCGTGCAATTCATACAATAGAAGGCCACATGTTTGAAATACTCAAAACAGCTCACCTCCCCATACAACTATGGGGGAAGCTTCACTCACCACTGTGTACCTGTGGAATCACAGTGAATCAATGAGTCTACCAGCTGGGATAACACCATTTAAGATGGTAAATGGTCATAAACCTCACTTTGACCACATCCACATTTTCAAAGTGTGGTGCTTTGCTCGAATCCCAGCTGAATGCCAAACTAAACTAGAATCTCACTCATGTGAGGCAATCTTCAAAGGAGACAAAAGGGTACAGCCTTCATGATAAGGATAACAGTTTGTTTTTCACAGCCAGAGATGTTGTCTTCAATGAAAACCTACCTGGTTTAAGTTATAGAGCTAGCAAGTCATATACTAAGAAGTTATGAGGGAAATACACTGTATGCTTCTTTAAGTGGTACTTTGCTCTGGTATATAAGCATATTGGGGGTACTAATGCATCATATAGGTTGTAGGGCTAGCAAATTGCATGCTAAGGAGTTATAATAAAAATACACTGTACACATCTAGTGTTTCTGCTTGCAGTGATACTTTGCTCTGGTGTACAAGTGTATAGGGAGGTACTAGTGTATCCTGACCATACATGAACACAGTTTTATGTATATCATCCACAGAGAACAATGAATCAACCATTCTCAGTTGCAAAAGGGGTGGCGGGAGTGAAGGAAATCCAGACTGAGTATAAACTTACAGGATATTACAGCATTGGTGCCCTTTTATGGCCTAGGTCTCATTTAAATCCTCTGTTGCCCACCTGCTATCAAACTGTCCTAACCTCGGAGCTATGGTGTCTGATCAGTCAGCAACACATCTAGTCTTATAGTGTCAATAAACAATACAGAGTGGAATTCTTATTGTGATGTCCCTGCGGTCTGTGGGCTATTACTGGCTTACTTCTGGTATTGTGGAATCAGGAATGGTGAACTCAGTCTTACGGGAAGTCTGTCATGTCACTGACAATCCAACTGTTGGATTGACAAAATGGCTATTTGCAACAGAATTTGTTGTGTCATTACTGGGGGAATCACAATTTGGTTCCACTTCTGGAGATGCTTTCCTGTGAGCAATTGCTCTGAGCAGGTAAATTGTCTCTTCATCTCCAACAGAAGAGAAAGGATATACTCGAACATCAGTGAACAGTTCGAAGGGTGCTTCATGGTGAGGGAGGGAGTCCTAAATGATGGTGGATGCTCCTCAATGCTCTCTCTGCAATTTGAATATCTGCTTTGAGCCATCAGACAAAAGAATAGATGTACTGGCAAGCACAATAAAGTCAGGTGAGTACAGGCTCATCAAGGGCACTGGCTGCTTGATTAAAGGTGACTTTGACTTTATAATAATGGTAACTGGTCTCTGGGTGGTGATCTAGGGTATGTCTTCTGAATTCTTGCATTAGGGAAATCAACTGCTGCTGGGCAATTGATCTTCTGTCATACCATTCATCATGCTCAGTGGCATGGCCATTGAGTTGCCGCATGGTGCTGATGAATGGGTACTAATAATTTTGGCAGGGGGATTACAATTAATGTAATGTCTCTGGAATACAGAATCCAATTCTGTGGTGTCTGGTCTTGTACCTTCAGAATCTGCAGGCTCTGGGGAAGAATTGTTTCTGGTGTGGTTCTAAAGTACACTCAGGATGATGTTACGGGATAACCCAGAAAAGGGTGGAGATAGTAAGTTGGGAGCATACTAGGCTCATTACTATCTCCTAGGGATGTACCAAGTCAACTGCTTTGACAGTACTGTTCTCATGCTTCTTCTACTTGTGTGTTGAGGGTTTTTGCTTAGGTGTAAATGAATTTAGAGGTCAAGCATCACCAATCAAGGGTAAGAAATCTACAAGTGTCATGCTAAAAGATTGCTCATCACTGAAGAGGGAATTACAGATGTGGATAAGCTCAATGCAGGTGGTGACAAAGTTTGCAACTTTTTTATTGATGCTGTGGGACCAGATGGTCACAGGAGGCTGCCAAAAATATTTGGGGTTTGTACTTATAATTTTATGCTACATATAAGATAAAATCTCAATTTCCATTTTGTTCCAGAGCTCCACTGCCTCTGGGCGGTGAAATTGAACAAAAACCTGATTGCTGTCACCACTGGTGTCATGGGAAAAAGACCCTCTACATGCAACCCTTGACTACTCTAGAATCTCCTGATTCCTTTGTGACAGATGAAGGGGATGTCATGTTTAAGCTCATGGAGTCACAGTGATGGGATTCCGACTCTTTAAGATATGCTGCATCTAGCAAAAACTCATTAGAAAAATATTAATCCCTCCCTTTACTACCCCTTCTTTCTGGCAGTTGTCACAGCCCATGGTTTTTATGCTGCAGTGTACTGCTCCAAAGTCTTCATTGCTGTCTCAGGACAGTATTTCAAAGATAAAAGACCACATTCAGAAAGTCCTGAAGAAGTGTACCATTGAGGACC
Organism: Paxillus involutus ATCC 200175; assembly: GCA_000827475.1. Taxonomy (NCBI): domain Eukaryota; kingdom Fungi; phylum Basidiomycota; class Agaricomycetes; order Boletales; family Paxillaceae; genus Paxillus; species Paxillus involutus. Next base: position 68,696 of record KN819388.1, read on the forward strand.
TTTTATTTACATAATATCTCACAATTAATCTAGAAATAATACTGAGTCCTTGAATGCTCAGGTCCATAATAGGGAACTGATGGTAAAAAATGTCAGCTTCTCTTGAAGGAGTTCAAGGCTGGCATATGTGATGTAGAGACCTATTGAGAGGAGTTGCTTAAACTGAAGGGTGGTGAGTGTCCTGCCAAGCAGGCCTGTCAATATTTCCCTGACTGGAACCTGGACTAATGATTGTATTTAATTCAATTATATCAATACACCCTTCAATTACCAACTATGTTCGCTCCTTTATCTACCACTCCTTTGGTTTATAATACATTGGTTTATATTTACTGTAAGGCAATCAATTCCTCCACTAATTTACGCTGTTTTTCTTCACCACTGAAAATCTCCCCTTCTAATGGCTCATCACATGGACCCCTGTCATCTTCCTCCTGTTCTCTTGTATGTTGTGAGGCAAAATATGTACACCCTGTGCTGTACCCCTTCAACTTCAATCACCAAATTATGCAAAATTATGCAGATGTAATCCACAAACAAGCTGTAACATGTTGGAGATTTGAGTTGATTATTACCTAAAGCCCTCAAAGGCACTGAGATCTTGTTTTCAAGATACCCATGCAGTGTTCAGAATGGACACAGAGGTTGGTGTTCTCTGGAAGTGACACTGCTGACTTTTTGTGCATAGGAATGGTTTGGGGGGAGACACTATATGTGGAATCAGCCTATGCAAACTCCTCTCCCTGGAAAAACCAGTTTGGAAACTTGAATGCAGCAGTGTATTCAAATGCCCAATAATTATGAGCTGATTCTGTCATCCCATTAGAGTAATCAATGGTGTGGAGGTTTGATGGGAGATTCCCAATCTATTCCAAGATTAGCACAATACTTCCCAAGATAACACCACATGTCTGGACATTTAACCCATAATTAGATTTGTGGGTGAAATAAGCATCACCATTCATCCCTGACTTAGCATGTAGGACAACAATGGTGGCATCATACATAACCCATTTGTTACGCCAAATACCCTTGAATCCAAGATGCTCATTCATCTAACACTTCTCCTCCTCCTCCTTGCCAGTGGGAAAACAAATGAATGCATCATGTAGTGATTTAATGGCATGGAAGCAGTGCTGTGTGTACAGTTCATTATTGAGATATAAACTTGGATCCATTGAATGCTGTGGGTGTTTCAAAGCCCAAAATCCAACAACAATATCAGTACCATGATAGGATAAAAAGTAAGTACATCCTTAGACACCATAGCATTCTTGTCTTCTGATTGTGATAAATAAATTATCCTCAAAGAGAGTTACTGTTATCTGCTTCATGACACTATAGGTCAATGGTACTGTGTATCTAGAAAATGCTAAGGTAGCTAGCACAAATCATGATAGAAAAAAACATTACTCTTCTGTAGCATCTTAGTCAACATGTTCAAGCTGTTTGATGACAGCATAGTAAATATGGTTTTTGCTAACAGTTTCTTGTCTATCTTCTTTAGAGTCAATTAATCATAGAAGATCAATAGGTACTAGGGGGAAAGAATACTTATTTAAAGCACTGCCAGACTATTCAGAGCATTGATCTATCACATTAGAAGAAGCTCTAGAGCTCAACAGATGCCAAACAGAGATTTATGTCGCTTGTAAAGTCTAAAGCTCTATAAGAAATTACAATGGCAGTACATACATATGTATAAGGAAATTAATAATATTTGACAGAAATCTATTAATATGTGTTATCACTTCCTTCAAACAGACTCCAAATGGATCAAAGGCTGTGTTTTGGGCACACATTGGAGTACCATAGATTTTCATGTATATCTGAGACCCAGAATTCCTAAGGCTGACTTGAGGTCAGTCTGATCTTCCTTCATGATGTCATTGACAAAGGCACACACAATATGACTTCAAGTCCATGGTTGATATGCAGTCTGTTAGGTCCTTCTGCCATTGCATAGTCTCCATAAAACTCAGGAACAGATTAAAAAGCTACTCAGAGACCTAACTGAAAGATCACTGCAGGTTATGGAAACATCTTTTATATAAACTCTGTTTCCCAGACATTTATAATAGTATGTGACATACAAGCATTCATGGATATATGAGGGCTTATCCATTATTCACACTAGGATTACACTAATCCTCTTATGTGCCTTTCCATGCAAGATTATCCTGAAAATGATCAAGGGCAAATGTCACAAGTCCACCACCATGGAAGTAAAATGCTCAAAGGACTCCCTGACAACCTTGCACCACCATGTGTGTGCGTTGGTACAAACATATTGTTAACAAGCTTTTCCAACACTTATCAAAGGATTACATACTTCATACTGAAGAAGTTCTTTCAGGTAAAGTTGGGTGTCAACATTTGTGCAAACATATGAGGATGTTAAAGCCAACAGCTTGGAGTTTAGCAAGGGGTTTACTGGGCAATCACTGCCCCTCATACCTGGTCATGGCACTAATAAAACCATCTTGTGAAGCTTTGTTGCCTTCTCATTCTGGCCTCATGTCCAATCCTATGTGTGAGAAGTTGGGTGGGTGCATGGTGCCAATGCTCCCTCTCATTGTTTTCATAGAAAACATCTCAGGAAATATATCTGAACAATGGAATACTACATATCCAATGCCTCAGTGCAATGCAAGATGCTCAAGAAGGAGTTCTGTCTGTGCTTTGTGTCATCCTATCCACATTCTGCTCTGTTGGAATTGATCTGTAGGGTAAATGAATCCATTGAGTACATTCACAGTTTCATTATAATACCCTTGGGCAGGAAGGCCACAAATGATGGTATGATTTCCATTTCCTGGGATTGTAAACTTTACCATGAAGTCACATTAATTGATTTCTTATAAGTTATTTTTGGCTGGCGATAATCCTATACAAACTGAAAAATGCAGTCACAGAGGACTAAAGTGTAATTATTTCTGTCAAACTTGTGAAGTGAGTGGGACTACTGCCAAAAAAAAGATTATTGTGAAATCTTTAAGGTTCATTTAAAGATTTTATTTATTTAAGGGTGGATAATCAACACCCTTCACAGCCAGTCTGACAGGCTTCAGACACCCAGCAGCACATTAGCAGAGGTTAAACAACAACTAGAACTTATGAAACAGTTTAGTGGGACTGAGAAAGGAAAGAACACTGTTAACAAAAGTGGTGTACATGATGCAACATCTCCTTGACCTTGAGAAATGCAGAGATCAAGCTTAAGTTTGAAGTGACATTGACTGGTTGGTTGTTAATAACATCAACCCCTCCTTGGAATGGCGGGTGTTGATATTCATCAGGACACACCTATGGAAATTCTTCATACAATACTGCTTAGAATTGTAAAATATTTTTGGTAGCAGACTGTCTACATTCTTGACAAAGCCCATCTTCTTAGCACTTTCCAGACTCATTTTAAGTCCATCAACAAAAATAAACTGAATTCTCCAATGCTAGCTAGGGGCAGACTACATTGTTTAGTTCAAAGGAAGTCTTATAGGCAAGCACTTCAAGAGCCTTGCACAGGTCATGCCTTACTTGATATACAACCTCATCCCACAAACATTTCTCAAAGAATGGACCACCATTGGCAAGCTTGTACATAGTGCTTCTGTGGCACACACAAATGGATAACATGGGAGAGTATTTGATATGCCACATTCCCCATGGATACAATAGTGATTCTGATCTGATGAGTATCAGTGCTCAATGTGCCTCAAGCATACTATTCATGAAAGCAAAATTCCACTTTCTCCTGCATCTGCCCATGTTCATCCAGCACTTCAGTCCAGCCATTCTTTTGTCAACTGAACATTTCAAATCTTTCAATGAATTTTCCATCTTGCAGCAATCTATAGCAACTGTCGAGCTCCAAGCTAAGATATGTGCCAAGTATTCTTTGAGCAGGACACCATCAAACACATTGTTAGCAGTGGTTTTTGGTTTGACCCAATGACTCAGACACCACAGTGTTATACTAATGGGCTATTTAACAGAATCCTCCCACAAATTCATTCCAAATCCTTACAGGATATTAACCCCCCTGGATGTCAGTGTGACCCTGAATAGAAACTGTCATGCAACCCTGTAATTGTTCATACTAGCGGCTCTATGATCTGATATGAACCAGAGAGTGCTATAGGTTAAGCAGTTTATGTTACTTGTGGTGATTTCATACTCTGTGTCCATTTTACATCTTATGTTGTTCATACAGTGCTAACCAGTGCTTCCTTTCACTTCTAACACACTTCAATACATTGGTTACTCATAGTGGACTCCAGTTCCCAGCTTATTTCAGCTTTCTGAGATGACTCAATCAGTGTAATAGCACTTTTGAAAGCTTCTGGCTTGAACATGGATAGTGGAGAGTGGGTTGTTGGCTGATATCCAGCTCTGTTCCATGATGAATTTCAATGATAATACCACAGAAATTTCCATGATTGAATAGAAGGTAAAAGTGAAGGAATTTGATTAGTCTGCTCCTTGTTGTGTTGTGATGAATCATCAGTCCAGTCAAAGTGTTGTAAGTACTAGCATGGATCTATTCTAAGTCCTGGCATCTGTTTCCTTAGCATGAACTCACAGAAATGCAAATGGAGAGTTTGTTTTAGCTCCTATGCAGTGTTTCTATTGTCAATGTTTATTATGTATCTACCAGCCATTCTGTCACGTCCCGTGACTTTTCATCTAATCTAACCCAAACCCGACACAATCCGACGCATCCCGACGCATCCCAACAACATCGGATTGTACTTAGACTTTTCTTTCATCTCTTTCCCATTTCCCGTTCCGATTCCAATCCCAAGTCTTCAGACTCATATTAGTAACTATGTCCGCCTTATGTTCATCTCCATTCCGTCCCTATTGTTTGTCATATACTTACCAATCCCACATTCCATTCGTCATCCTCGCACCATCACTTTGTAATCCTGATCACAGCCTTTTCTACTGTGCGTCGGGATTCCCTAACCCCTGACGCTAATCCGCTTATATCACATCGGACTCCTCGTATATAAACCCTGTAAAACTCCCTACGTTTCTTTAGTTCGAATATCAACTAAGATCACAATCCCGAAACATCTGAACACTCTCCCTAAAGTCTGAGTTGATCTCAGTACTTACCATCTGACCTAATTAAGAGACAGGACTCGTACAGGGGCGCAACATACAAGTTGAAGCCACAGTCTCTTACCCTCCGACATTCCCAGACCCCCGTTCCCATCCCTCTGATATCCTGATCCATCGGGTTCACACCGGAACACCGGGATTGAACTGGACTTTGACACATTCAAAGAGTTCCACACTATATATGTGTTCAAGGATTCTCATAGCTTGCTCCAAACCACACAGTCACCCTGTTCCACTTCCAGCCCAGTATGTACAAAGCAACATTGTGTTCAACACAAGTGGCTACAGTGTTGACGAATCCTTTGATACATTTCAGAGAATTCAAGCCAATGGAGGAAAGTCTGGTATGTTTATGAAAGCTTAAGCTACTTCATGCTCAATTACTCACTTCTGCCAAAGTTGAGGACAAGGTTTGAAGCCAATTTGCACTCTCTGACATTTGCTGGTTATTGAGTTATATTGCTCATATTGTCTGAAAAAATGGCAACTCAAACAGCAACATCATTGAGGTGTTGCACTCTAATGCAAATTCAGAAGCTCAACACTGCAGTTTGATATCTGGGGTTAAAAAAGTGCTACACCTTGATCTGATGAAATCTCAGTCACTGAAGATATGGCTCTCATAAATCACATACCAACACCTCCTGATTAACAAGTTATAGCAGATCTTTGAAAATAGTGGTATACAACCCTCATACAAAACTGGAACAAGGACAAGATGCTATCTCGTGATATCAAACAGAAAGGTGTGTCTTCAATGGTAGGATGGTAGATTATGTCCAAGCCAAAAGCTTGAAGAAGTGCTATTGCACTGATTGGGTTGACTCAAAGAGCTGAAATAAGCTGGGGACTGGAGTCTACTGTGAATAACCAATGTATTGAAGTGGGTATGAATCTATACAGTATCTGAAGTTCACTGTGAGTAATCAAAGACTAACTAGAGTGGACTCTGAGCACTATGGGCAATCTAATATAAACAGATGTCAACAGATAAGGCAAACTGCAAAGTAATGTATAATCAATAAGGACATAGTGGTAATTCCAGTCAGCTCTCATCCACTCCTTATTTCGAGCACCCTCAGTCTTCCACCCATGGCAGTCCAATCACAGCTACATCACCATATTTTTTTTTCAATACACCAATCTCCAAATCAAAGTTATGGTGGACAATGCCATTTGAATGACTAACTACCCACCTACCACACTAGGAAACAGCTTTCATATCTCCATTCCTCACCAGAATACAATGGCAAAGATGTGGATAATTTTAGGAGAGGCACTGAACATTTGTGGGTGAAGAAGCTTGATGCATGGATTAAAGTGTCCAAGTCTTATATCAGGCCCCATTATACAGTGTTGCATCATGGATGATGATGCATAAGAAGAGAACATTGTGGAAGATCACAAGCATTTGGTGCCTGTCATGGGTAATATGACCATTGAGAATGAGCAACTAATAATTGATCTGGACATCAAGCAATTTGTGCTCAACCATTTTTTCAAAGGCCCCGCTGAGGACAAATAAGCTACTATGATTGTAGTCTAGTAGTACATACATACAGGTGAGCACCCAACAATACTGCCTCTTTCCAATTCTCAATTTTCACTTCAACAATATCATACAAGTGGTTGGCTTATTGATTGATTAAAGGTTGAATTTTTCTTGCTGTTGGAAATGCATAAGAGCACAAAGAGCAATGAATGACAGCACAGCTGTTTGAATATCTATTCACAAGTCTGACACAAATTTCTTAGCCCTTTCAGCCTTCTGGTGTGGGGTGCACCTATATCTCTGTGTGTGTTTACCTGCTGATGTGAACAGCGCATGTTGATCGATACTGGTGAAGAAGCTATTTGATGCTAACTCATTCAAAGGACTCGTTGACAAAGATTGTGTATGAGGCCTTCAATTCAGATGAAGATAACCCAAAAGTAGTGCCACACTTCACCTGCAGGGAGTACAGTTTTGATCTTCATACACACACCTCGATAAATCACCTCATTTTGAACCTCAGAAAGAAGGCACTCGACGGCAGCTGCAGATGGTGTACACAATTTATCTTGTGAGGCCAAGATCCAATGGAAAATGCTTACTTCTGTTACTGTGCTACGATAGCTACCTAAGTTAAGAATACCCGGTGGGTGCATCAAAAATTAGTTACATGTCTTATTCTTCACTCTGTACATGTACTTTACCTCAGCGCTGCGTAGAAAATGTGATCATTTTGCAGCAGTTGGGTTTGTTTTTGGTGTCACACCTATCCCTGTGACCTGTGTGATACGTGACAACCTTGGTCTGAAATATGCCTATTAGACAGGCATTCAGCGCCAAAGTTTGCCTATTTGAGGGCCGAATTGGGGATGCACGACAGCCGAACATCATAGGGAGCTTCAGGGGGCCTGATAGTAGTCTGGTGACCAGACTAGCCTGATGGTCCTGATGATGCGTAGAGCATAGTAGCCAAGGTCCATTAGTATTGTATAAACAAATTTTAAACCTAATAAATTGATAATAGGAAATTACCGGGCCCTATAATGCCACTTGAAGCTCGAAGGGCTGGCTGGTTGTGGGCCACCAAAAATCCAGTTGCACCCAATGCAACATGCAGAGTTCCAGCAGCCTCAAAATAAGAATACCAGGGCACAAACTTGCCACCAATGGGGTTAACACCACACTACTGTGGAGTGAGACGCAGCCCACAGGCATTGTTGGAGGTGAGCATCGACGTATCAGGTGTTGCTACCCAAGCACTGAGACGTACAAGCACAAAATGTTGTGACGGATGCAGAGCACAGCATGAGCGATGATGTTGACCTTGACATGGAGCCCAATTACAGTATGTATCAATGCATCAAGCATCAGTAACGAACAGTAAAAGGGAATTGCCATTAGGTGACCGCCTACCCTTGACGATTTCCAAGGAATACTGCAACTGATGTTCCGACCATTTCGGAGATGGGGGGTGTGAATGCTCATGTTGTGGGGCTATCATATGCCAGCAAAACCACCCTAATGGCCCAGGCTGCATAGAATATGGCATGGTGAAACCAGGCTTGGTATTCACCTGTCCAGTCTGTTACCAATGTTCGGTGAAAGGGAACATGCCAGGTGGGAAGGGTTTGTTGGTAGGTGGTGGTAATGTGCTCTTCTGTCTGTGACCTAAGGGCAGGCAGTAGTATGAAATTTCAGGATATGGGATGAGAAAGCAGAGCAAGTTGACCTGGCCTATGGTCCTCACAATGGCTGGTCCATCTCTCTGTTGGCAGGGTTACATGGCGGATGCCTTATGGTTGGAGATGGAAAATCATTATCGACTGCAGTAAGGCAATGTGATCAATGGTGTCTCCCTTCATGAAGCTGTATTTACTGGCAGACATTTGCGGCTTTGGTTCCACTGCCTCACTGCAATGCAGGGACACAGGTTAGCCCCTGCAGATGCAGTATTTGTACAGCAGTCTATCAAGCAGGGGGTACGCGTGAACCTCTTCTTGGTCATCGATGCTGAGGTCAAGAACACCTCAGTACGGACTTTGTCAGATTTCCTCATAGGAGGAGCAATCTTGGATTCTTTCAAGGCTGGGTCTCTGATGGCACAGAATGTTGTAGGCTTAGGAAACACCTGGTATGACACAAGTCCAAAGAAGCGCGGTGGTTGGAGGGGACTACTGCTAGCAAGCCGGACAAACTCCTGGAATGAAGAACAGAATCTTCTTGACATTCAACAGGAAGTTGCAAGGTAGGTGAGGCATGCATGTTGATGGCCTACTTTTAACAAGACCCTGGGCAGCAGCACATTTGATTTTGCCATCAGCTTTAGCGAAGTGCTGGCCTTAGGGACTGATGTAAAGCAGTTCCTGTCCAAGGTCATCGAATGTGTTGGTATCGATAGAACGGGTTCCCTCTGGGATGCATTTGTGCAGCTGACCTCAAACAGTGCCTCAGTCCTGTCAGCAAATATGGTAAGGGTTGTATTCAAGGAGAGAGAGGCCACCAGCGTTGTAGAGTGCCGAGAGATCAGCATGCATAACCCACCTTCCACCCTGTGGGGTCTGAGGTTCCCTAGCTGTCCCACATGGGGTGCAATTTCCTGTGGAATGACATTGGTGCCAGGACAGAAGACTGCTGGACGTGTGGCACCCCGCATTGTGGAAGGTGTGGGTGGAGGTCCAAGAACATAAACCTGGAGGTAGATTTGCAGGGGAAGGTCGCATGTCTGGACCCTTCTCTGTGAAACATATTCTGGTATGGGTATCCCATATCAGAATCCCTGTGGAGGGCAGTTCTCACTGATGAAGGCGAGGAAGAGGGCATACCAGCTGGTAGCAGGGGTACGAAATGAGTGAAGGTGATAGCCTCACAGGGTTGATCGCTAGAAAGGTGGGGTGCCCTGTAAACTCATCTTTAGCAACAGCGTTAAGTAAAAAAAGAATACCATCCATTTTCCATGCTCACAATTACTAGGTATCAGTATGATCATCATCACTCCCTTATATATTTAAATAAAAATGCTACACCAAACACTGTTAACCGCTCTGCCTTTTGCTCTGGCTCACCTGCCTCATCTGCAGATTCTCATGGTAAAGTCACCAGACCCCTCTGTCCAATATGCCCCCACTGCTGCCACCTCTCACACCTCTGCTTTGAAGCATTTCAAAACTGTGGTGCCAATGTGGGAGACTATTCAGCATGTCTTAGATACATAAAGATATGGTGGCAATTGATGATGACAAGGCCCATTAATCCAACTTCAAGCTGGAAAAACTTTGCCTCAAATTTGATCACCTCACAGAGGAGTGTTTGCTCAAGAGAGAGCAATATGTCGCCAAGCAGCTAAATGCTGCTGCAGTACATTAGTGGAACCAGGAGCAAGTTGAAGCCTAGATATGTAAGACTGAGGAATAGTGAATCTGACATGTTTAAGTGTTAGATCCAAATATTCCTTGCTTAAGCTGAGCTCCTTAGGTTGCAGCAGGATATGGCCAAGGGTCAGGAGTAGATAATCTCATACTTTTTTTCACAACATTCCAGTATCCTGTCTTGTACGTATGTCATGATTGTCTACCTAGTGTTTCCATTTGACATGATACGTTGCTCTGGTATACAAGCATATTGGGAAATACTAATGTATCCTAACCATATATGAACATAATTCTATGTATGTCATCAGGTCCAGCACAGCCACAGCCTGACATCACCTTTCCCCATATAAGGCATGCCTTGCTCTGCTACAGTGGAGTAGGAATAAAGCCTGTAAGTATTCCAACAGCCCTTCAGGCAACCCTGGGCCCTGATTTTGCCTGTGCTGGTTAATTACACTGTCATTCTCTTATGCCGATCTGTAGTTCCTAACAAAGAGTAATTTGTGGGAAAGTAAGCCCCCATCTCACCAGAGAACTCTGAGAGGTCTCAACATCCTCCAGAGCTTGTCCCAGTCAGTCAACTGGTAACCTCCCAGTGAGGCTCGAATAGCAGGACATGAGCTCCGACATAATGTGCTTTGTTTAGTCATGAGCCTGTCTGCATTCTTGCCCTCACTGAAGTACACACATTATTCTTTACTCTTCACCTTTGTAAACTCAACTTTAAGTGAAAGTCTGTGCCTAAGTGTTCACCTATTTTCTTTGTGATGTATGGGGACTGAAGTAATACAACATTGCTGACATCTCTCATTATCAGAACAGGGACATTGTGGCATAATGGACCTTTCACCTGATGTTTCTAACCTCTCATGGATCAACCCCTCCTTGATGGTGCCACCACAGCATCCTCGCCACTTCGTCCACATCTCACTTTGTGGCTGCAGGGTCAAATTTAGGCCCTGCCATAACAATGACCACGGGGTAATGATGTTTGTGTGCCTGAGAATGCTTTCTAAGATAGAGTTGTGAGTGCCAGTGCACAGACTTATCCCAGGCTCTACCTAGAATAGACAGCATAGTACCAGTCAATTATTTCTGGGTGACATGAGTAGAGCACTGTTGGCTCACAGAAGCTGTTGTGTCGAGCATGTCACTGATGATCCACAAAGCCTCTGTATTGCTTATGGGGTGACACTGCTGTGTGAGATATATTGTCTCCCATATCCTGTCAAGTGTACCAATAGAATCTGGTTGAACCTTCACACTTTATCTGGTATCCTAGGGCAGTCAGATGGTGATAAGCTCTTGAGGTCCACAAGTATATGTAATAAATTAGGGAAGGCAACCAGGCCACCAATTGTGACATAATAGGGACAACATTCAGCATTTGTTATTTTATTGGCATGCTGACCCATTGGCCCATTTCAGCTTCAGCATTTATCTGGTTGGGTGGGAAATTTTACTGGTATTTCATTAATATATCAGTTGTTTATCACAGGATGTAACTTTGAAGTGATGTTTCTGAGTGTCTATACATTGTGCAGTACATCGGTAAATGTACAATTTTTCTGAGTAGTCTGAGTTCAACTGAAGTGGACTGACAAATACTGAACTATCTGATCTGACTGATAGTCTGAGCCTACCTGAACTGCTCACATGCAAACCCCATAATTCTTTAATATGTTCCTGGAGGCATTGCCACCTGTGTTCAGTACCGTTGTCTTCTTCTGTGGTAGAGATGTGGAATACGCTCCTAGAAATACAGAGAAGCAAACCAACAAAAATCTCTCAAACACAGTTCATGGTCAGTGTTTTGTATGCGAGATTATCCTCAGTTTTGAAAGGCTGGTAACATGTTGTTTGTGGCAAGGGGGATTTGGGTTTCTGCCTATCTCTATTGTTGAGTCTAGATAATGGTGATTGATGGGATAGTACTTGGGTGACTAAGCTGACGGGAAAAGGTATTCCCTAGACTGTCAAGGCTTACTGGCTTACTCCCTTAACTGGCTTAGTGATTGCTCAACTGCTGATTCCTTTAGTGCTAATGTAGACTTACTCAGATATCATGTACAGCTAGCTGTGTTGCTCTGCAGTGCTTAGGACTGATAAGACTTATGTGTAACCTTGCTTCTGATGTCTATACTGAAGAAATGAAAGGGTAATCTCTTTCTTAGAGTCCCTGACTTACACCTGAGACAACGTCGAAAAAACCCGTGGGACAGATTGAGCTCATATCTGGAAACAAAATTTTCCTGTGCACAGGGATATGCCACGATCATAAATTGGATATAAGATTATGAATATGTCTACAGTCTGATTGTATGCCAAGTCATTTGACAGATGTAATAATTGTCGTAGCAACAGATTTTGCAACTTTTCATCCGGAAATGTCATACAAGAATATTCAAGATCATAGGGAAAATATGACCAGGATAAATCCCTAGGAATATTTATATCACTATTTTGCATATTGTGAGCATATAGTTATAATACAGAGGTTGAGTTTGTACAGAATCGGCTCCACAAACGGAAATAAAAAATGCCTGCTGGTCAAAGTGTGGACATATCATGAATATGTATTTAAATTTGAGAGAGGGAAAATTCTGCATCTGCCCTGACAGCAGATGCGCAATACAATCAGTGGGCCACTCAGTGGGGCACCCAGGGGCCATTCAGGGGCCACTCAGTGGGGCATTGATGGGTCCGCCACAGAGCGGATGCCTACTTATGATAAGCGGCATATCGGTGCTATGAAGGGGTTCAGTCTAGTTCTACCAGTATTACAATAAGTACACACCAGAGTGGGAATTGGCACATCCTTGTGCGCAGAAAGCATAGTGCAACCAGAAGCCGAGCGGGCCTTATACCACTCTTCGTCATACCAGTTACGAGGGAGTCGATCCAAAGCTACTGCATTCATATCCATGCAGCGAGGCTCAAACATATGCTCCAGGGAGGAGTTGCCTGTGTGCACTGTCATACGTTCCTTGTGCAATGCAGTATTGTAAGATTCCACACAATCAAACAACTCCAAAATAAAAGGACTCAGCCAGGGTAACGCCACGCGCCTGACGACCTTGGGCTGAGTTCCCGGTGCAGTGTCTGTCTCGTCGCCACTTATACCTTCAATATCAAGGCGATCAATAATCCACCTGATGTCATCCCAAGTGTCAGGGTCTCTGGAACGATTTTCATCAATAATTCGCCTTCGTCGCGCCAGCGTCTAGGGATGAGAGGAGTCAATATTTATTTATTTTTGCTATGCAGGGGGACGACTTACCCCATGTTTGCGAGTTGTCATCCTATCGAGCTTGTGGTGCCTCTCCTTGCGAGCAGTGATGTCAGTCGTGACAAGCTTCACTCCGTCTTGTTTTTCACGATGCGTGCGACACAGCTTTTCAATGCATAGTTTGCGCAGCTCCAATAAGTTCATTTTGCCTTTGTCGAACACGACAAAAGGGTAAGTGCCATTCTTCAGCCTTTGTTGGAAGTCCACGGTCAGGAGTTGGACGACCTCTGTATTCCACCCAGGAGCTAATAATGAGGAGCTCCAGTCAATCATGAGGTCAGATAGAGTCGGCGGATGATCATTGGTCACATTGAATTCGCGCACTGAGTCAGGTGGGGCGGACTTGGGCAACGTCGAGTCTTTTCTGCACTTCTTGACTCCTTTCTCTTCCAGATACTTGCGAAAGGCATCCTGAGAGAGGCAAGTGATGAGTAATGCTGCAAAACGATGAACGATGACCTTACATGCAAGTAGTTTTTTTGCCCGCGTTTCCCTGGCTTCTTCCTGCGTTTTGAGGGAGTATCATCATCATCCTCATCCGCTTCACTCTCCTCTGCCTCAATATGACATGAGCCAGATGCCCCCTGAGCAGACTCTGTCATACATTTAATAATGGTTTCAACTACAAGTTTCACAGTGGGCTCGACAACTTGTATTGTCGCTTGATTCAGTCTGTCGGTAAGAAGACGGTCGATCATACTTTCAAGTTGCACTGACAAGGGTAAGGAAAAGGGAAGGTGCAAGGGTCGTGGAGGAACAGGTCGTGGGGGAATGCTTACCAAATTCTGTACTTTAGACAAAACATCGAGTGCTGCTGCCACACAGGGGGCATTGGGACCGCTATTGGGAGGTTGCGATGACATGGGATGTATGAATTGACATTGATCCACTCATCTCTACCTTTGAAAGTCATACCAACCTGCATAAAAACCGAAAGAGTTGACGAGACCCGGGGAGGAGTAATGGATGGGCGGTTAATAACAATAAAAGTTTGTTAGATAGACAAAGGGATGACGATATACACTACATACCTAGTGACAAATGGTCGATTCTTCGGATTTGATGGTGACCGGGATTTCATTCCGGTGGAGAACCTGGTAACGAGTCTTATTGTTTTTGTTGTTTCAGTGGGACTCCATCTGGTCGTTAATCATAAAATGACTATCTAAAGCAATGTTGTTGTACATTTTCTGACGATCGGGACAGGCTGACAATACGAATAAATTACTACAATAATTACTATACTACAACTACAAGACGTGCTGAGTGGGTCGGGGAACAGTGGCCATGATAGAAAGTGGGAAAGGTGTTCGTGTGAAAGTATTGGACTTAAATAGTGAACACTGACCGCGCATCACGTTGACATACACAGAACTGTGTTCGTGTATGGTCATGATACACTAGTACCAACCTATACGCTTGTCCACCAGAGCAGAGCATCACTCCAAGCAGAGACACCAGGAGCGTAC
>KN819388.1:92807-104752 GCA_000827475.1 Paxillus involutus ATCC 200175
ACACTGTACGCTCCTGGTGTCTCTGCTTGGAGTGATGCTCTGCTCTGGTGGACAAGCGTATAGGTTGGTACTAGTGTATCATGACCATACACGAACACAGTTCTGTGTATGTCAACGTGATGCGCGGTCAGTGTTCACTATTTAAGTCCAATACTTTCACACGAACACCTTTCCCACTTTCTATCATGGCCACTGTTCCCCGACCCACTCAGCACGTCTTGTAGTTGTAGTATAGTAATTATTGTAGTAATTTATTCGTATTGTCAGCCTGTCCCGATCGTCAGAAAATGTACAACAACATTGCTTTAGATAGTCATTTTATGATTAACGACCAGATGGAGTCCCACTGAAACAACAAAAACAATAAGACTCGTTACCAGGTTCTCCACCGGAATGAAATCCCGGTCACCATCAAATCCGAAGAATCGACCATTTGTCACTAGGTATGTAGTGTATATCGTCATCCCTTTGTCTATCTAACAAACTTTTATTGTTATTAACCGCTCGTCCATCACTCTCGTCCGCATGCTTCGTCATCTTTTTGTCCAGCTAGAAGGACCTATCATTGATCTTTATAAATGCCCCATGAAATATGATCGTTTAACAACCTTTCCCTAGGCTGACATGGTGAGTTATATACCGGATCGAGTGACACAGCCGACTCATTCATCTCCAGCACCAACACTTTTACAGACGTGGCCAGCGAAGCACCAGAACGTTATGCCCACGCCGAACCCATGCGCACAACGCAAAGGTAACTACCAGCGATATCTTTTCTCCAACAGCATCCTCACATTACTTTATACAGCCAATGCCTCGCCTGTGGTTGATAGGCTCTTTCGCTGATGTGACCTCAACCCTCCTTGCTTTCTTAATCCTTGTCCTTGTGGTAGAACTGGTGGTATGGGTAGTAGACCTCCATTTTACCTTGACCCTAGTCTGTCAGTTCTAGTTGTACAGGGGTCGTGCAGTGGGCCACACCATGTCTGCCCGCTACAGTGGCCCGCTTACCCGCTACAGTGGCCCACTATTACCCCCCTTAGTGGGGCACTATCACATATTCATGGACAAATTCAGAATCTGCTATCTCCTTTTTCTGTGTAGCAGATCAGTGGCAAAATCCAAATATGTCCTTGGCAATGAACACGGCAAGATTTCGCAAATGTCATGTCCACAAATCTTGAATTTGATCATTTATCTGCTTTCCCTACCGAATCAAAATTGTTCACATAATCATTGTGTTAATCAAATGTCAAAATATTTCCACCTTAAATTTGCATCACCATATCCTCACAACAATAATCAGGATATGAACCGACCAATATGTCCACACAATAGGTTTAAGTCAAATTTTTGCATATGTCAGAAGTTTGTTCACCCGGCAAACGTGTGTGCACAGGCAAAATTTGTTTCCAGATATGAGCTCAATCTGTCCCACGGGTTTTTTCGACATTGTCTCAGGTGTTATCACTCAGTAGTCTTGCTTAGGGGAACTTTCATAGAGGATCACTCAGTTGACTTATAGAGGAGTTCTAACTTGGGTTCTTATTCCATTTTAGGGCGGAAAAAGTCAGCCTTTATATACTATTTGAAGGTGGCTATGCCTTCCTATTTAGGATGCTGTGCTATTTTTACCAAATATGTACTAGATTGGATAGGAATGAGTCATGTACAGTCTAGAACAGCCTTGCACAGCTGTGCATAGCATTAGTTCACTGCCTTGCATAGCCTTGCATAGCTATGCAAGCATTAAGAGGAAACTAGACTAAGGAAACTGTATCTTAGATCTGATAAGCTAATAGGTAGTTGTTTGTAGAGATTATTACACGGGTAAGTGAGTTTATGCTATAAATAATGATCCTGTGGTCCAAAAATCTCAAAGAAAATATGGGAATGATCACCTATGCGGCCTCTTGCTGTCTGTATAGGTTCTGAGTGTGATAAACTCCTTGTTGACCATATATTAGCAATTCTTTACCACATGGCCTAAGCATTGAAGCTTATTCAACTGGGTGACGTGGTGTGTATTATATAAATTTGTACTGATGGTGTGTAGGGTAGTATAGTGTATGGGTATATATGCACCTGACTTGTGCATGGACCTGTTGCATGCATGTCACTGTGTCTAACCCATCACCCAGTACATCTTGAGTGCGCCAGATCCAAGATGTTTGGCGAAAGCTGTCTCCCAAACCTTGAGTGCATCCGCAGCCTTGCTTTTTTTCCTTTGTTTTACTGCCGTGTCATTTGGCTCCTCAATTGCCATGTGAGGTCGGTCCTACAATATCCTTGTCTGACAGTGGCTTGAAGTCCTCTTCCCAATTGCCTTTTTCATTGAGGGCAAGTAGCCCAGTTTGAGCAGTTCTATATGTGGTTGCAATCAATTTTGCCTTGCTGTCTATGTATGTGATTAAGTAGAGTGTGGACTCTCATATTTGCTCTCTGCCCTGCATGTCCAGATTGCAGCGCTTGACATAGTGGTCCTTGGTTCAAAGGATGTTCCAGAGCTTGTCTAACATGTGATGGCATTGAGCCTTGCAGAACTTGGCCTCAATAGCAGCCACACTGTTTGTGCACAGCTCACACCTACAGGCAGGGCCATGCTTTGAGGGCAGCCATAGTTGAATGTCCTCAGCTACATGTTCCAACCTGTCATCTTTGAGATCTATCCACTGACCAGTACCTGGCATGTAGACTTCTTGAGCTGCATGGAAGTGCCTGATCTGTCGAAGGAGTCCCATACAACATTGCTGGAGCTTAGCCCTACCATTGGCAAACATTGTTGACTTGCATTCAGCATCAGCTTTAATACATTGTCTAAAACAACAATGAGCACTGTTCATTGTTCACTTGTTGCACTACTTGCTGGGTATCTTCAAGCATCAACACAAGAGTCACAAATGCACTTGGTGACATTTCATGCAGCAAGACTCTTCCATCTGCAATGGCAGTCTTCCCTTTGGCTGCAATCTCTGCATGGACTTCCAACATCAAAATATCTACGTTTTGTGAGCTTTCCAGTAGCTGAATGTGAAAGCACTGACGACTTACTATTCTTTGGACTTAAGTAGGGGTGGCTTGATCTTGTCGTGTTCCCATGCAGCTATCATTGACAACCACTGCATTTATTGCACGGTGTTGACAGTGAGTTCAAATTCTTGAAATATCACTTGTTGTCGTGCAGATTCAGCACTGGCAATGATAAGCTTGTTGCATAGAGAAATGCCTATATGTTATATGAGCCAAAGATTGCGGCATAGAACATGACGGTCCTGTTTCCTTTGTATTGTTGGCAACTCAGTTCATTTCCATCCAGTTATGCTCAACACCTTCTCCATCAGTGTGATCAGCACTGGGTATGAGATTGAGGGAATGTGGGGTGGCACACTCGCTGGCATGTGCAGGACAGTGGAATTTGGGAATTTGGGAATGCTGAATGTGAATGCAGTGGTGGCAGCTACCAAGGGAACCTGAAGGTCCTCAGGAAGTTAGCTCATTCTCTTGAAAAGGTTGATCTTCCATTGACAGGTGATATCATATGAGATGAGGAGGGAGAGGAATAGGAACAGTGTAATTGTCGAGAAAGATATGTAGTCCTCTAGTGGTGTCCACTCTTAGCATATTACCAGTAGTACCCAAGTAATTTGATAACATGTATTTGTCTCTGCACTTTATGACTCTAAAATTCACTGTGTCTGAAACCAACCTAATGAAGCTGGAGCATTATGGAAGAGTATGTGATAAGTCCATGAAGCTCGTAGAGACGCAAAAAGATATCCTACTAGCATTATATGACTGTTGCCACACAGGGAGTACATGCACGGTTGATTAGTAGTGTTGTGAACGGTAGTCAACCTGACTGAGACTATTAGTACTGCTAACTCAGCTCACAACAGGAATACCTCAGGGATTCAGACACACCAGTATGGTTTAATTCATGTACTGTGTTTGAAGCATTATACTACTAGAGCTTCCAATGACTCACATTGTCACAAATGTGTTTCAGTCCTACCACAGCTGGGATTTGGCCTTACTAGCTACCCCTTTCCAGAGGTACATCTCTTGCTTCTTTTCCACATCATTTCCCTCTCACCTACTACCCTTGACCCTCCCACCCCTTGACCCTCTCAATACCATGGGATGCCCTTTAATCCACAAAACAGAGGAAGAACATTTGATTGCTGGCTGGGAAAAGCATTGACAGTACTATGCTAGGTTTGACTTTCACAATACTTAAACAATCATGACATTAACAGTATTTCTCAGGCACCACAATAATATTCTTGAAAGCCAAAGAAAAAGGAGGGCTGCCAAAAAGGAGGGGCTCAGTGGTAGGGAGAATAAATGTGGAGACTCTGTTGATGACGGTGTCTCCTTGTAATTGCTGATATGGTATTACTTTAGCAAAGCTAATAGTATGTTGTTAAAGAGACACTCTCTGACTGCTTGGAGGCGGTCAAGGACATCAAAGATAAAGCTGTTGCTGTCATCGGAAAACCAGCCAAGTTCATTGATGGCATCCTTGACGAGTACTTGAGAACAACCACAGATAAAGATCCGGATAGCGGCAACATGAGTGTTATTGAGCATGCCATATCTACTATCAAGGCTTTTTTCCATTGCAGACAAGGCCCAGGATGCCATATTGCAGATGTTGTTCAAGACAGAAGCTTGCAGAAGTGCTATTGCACTGAATGGGTCGACTCAGGGAGCTGAAATAAGCTGGGGACTGGAGAGTCCACTGTGAGTAACCAATGTATTCAAGTGGGTATGAAGATATACAGTACCTGGAGTCCACTGTGAATAATCAAAGACTAACTACAGTGGACTCTGAGGACTATGGGCGACCTAATGTAAACAAATGTAAACAGATGAGGTAAACTGCAAAGTAAAAGATACAAGTCATTGCTCTGCTTGGGCAGAGCAATGGGAACAAGCTGGAATGCTCAACCAAGTTAGTATCTAGGGTAAGTTGAGGTGTAGAATTCAATGGGATGGGTTAGAAGTGAAAGGGAGCACTGGTTAGCACTGTATGAACAATATAAGATGTAAAATGGGCACAAAGTGTGAAATCACCACAAGTAACAGATGTGCAGTGTATCTATGGAATGGCAGGCAATTGATGAAGTCACACATTACCTTTGCACCATTACTGCAATGTTGGAAGACATTATGTGCTTAGCAATGGAAGGTGGAACTTCTCTGGCTGAGGCTCACATGCTGGGTGAAATGATGTATCAGAATGACTTGTAATTGTTTTGTTATTAGTCTACTGTCTGTAACAATCTGCGAAATGAGAACATGAGCAAGATATGACATATTAACATCAAGAAAGAGGTGGGCTGGGTAAATGAATATGGATGGTGTGGTGCTTGGAGCTACTAGACAAACCAGTGGATACCACCAAAAAAGATAGAGGCTGTGAGGATCCTTCACTGCCATACACAATGCTTTTGACAGCACTTGATCAAGTTGCTCTCCTCCATGGTTTTGTGCTTCAGATCAGAAGGTCTAAAATTAGGCCGTAAGTGGGAAATGGGGAGAAAAAAAAGAAAAAAGCCTTACACAGTAGTCTCCTTAGAGTGGTGCTCCATGACTCAGTCCATAGTCCAACAGACATCCTTGACAGCAGCTTGCCAAATGGCACTCTTCCACCCTTGACCATCATGTGCTAGTGCCCACCAGTAAATAGTGGCCACAACACTCAGATAGTCATTCTTGCCTGGCTTCATGAGTGCTGCCCAGTCCTCCTGGTTACATCGATCGGCTGCAAGCTGGGTTCAAGCATCAGGAACTGTGAGCTTCCGCCAGGAAGGCTGTTGTAACCCAATTCACCAATTTCACCACTTTGATACAAACTTGTCAAGATTACTCAATGGCAGCAGCCCTTTATGTCTGCACAAAACCCACCAGTGGACCTCCTCTGGGCAATGTTCACAGCCAAATGCAAATGCGGCACCAACAGGACTTGTGAACTTGGTGGACTCTTGGAGATGAATAAGTTTGCTGAGAAGCTGTGAGAACATCAGCGGTGGTGGGTTTGTAGGGTTGAATGCTGTGGTCAATGACACATATGTGACCTGGAACCAAGATGGAGATGTAGGGGGGAGTGTTGGGAGCTTGTTGACTTCAATGTTGTCATCATTAGCAAGATACCAGGCCTCATTAAACATGTCACATACTTGGCATTGCATTTCCTGGTCAAGGGTTTTGCATTTTCTTCTCGTTCTTATACTGATATCAGAGTTGGTACAAAACATTCTTGTGGCTGGTTAGGAAATATCATCACATCAAGCTCTTGAAACAGGCTGACCAAGGCAATATCTCCAATGGAATCTCTACAACACCACTCGGAGAAACCCTACCATCTGTAGCACTAGTGGCAGGGGTTCCAGCATTGTCAGTCATGGTAGACAACATTGGTTCCTGGCTACCAAACAGTGCCCTAGTCATGTGATCAGATACAGTGGCTGTGTAGATATGCCCATTTCAAAACAGACATGTCATTGCAACAGTTTATTCACTTTCAGCCCGGACAGTGGGATCTTAGCCAAATGAAGGCATAGTTGCTATTGTTTGAGCATACAAACAAAGATACACATATAAACATTATGTCTGAGTTTAAAAAAGTTCATGCACTTCTGTCCTTCCAACCTCCAGCGGTAGGGTTTCCTCAGGACTGCTGGTGTGACCACTTCCTGATATTATGGGTGTTAGGAGAGTGAGACTGGTCATGTTGGGAGGTGGGTTTGGAAGTGAGTTGGATGGGGGAGGCATTGACAATGCAACTGATACACCATGATGTTGGTTTGGGTTGATGTGGGTTTGAGGAACCAATGTGGTGATGTATGTGCCGGCTGAATCCAAGAAAGCAACTTAGTATCATGACTTTTGTGCTGACTGAGTCCAAGTGAACTTACTACTCTGTGACTGCTCATCAAGGCAGATAGATCCTTGTTGTTTCTTTTTGGTGTCAGCACAGGCTGATGTTGAGAGGAAGATGGATAAGTTTCCTTGATCCCACTGCATTGAGCTATGTCGACGAAAAAATGCACCTATTGTGTTTATTGAAACAGCTCTGACAATGAATGTGACAACAGCCAACACCACACATACAGTATGCATGGATGGTGGCCGTATCCAAGAATGGACGATGACAGGCCATTTTTGGAAGTTCCCCTCAGAGATTGGGCACCACTGGTAGCCCACAGGCAGTATATGATGATTGGACTTCAAGCCTTGGATGGGATGACTATGAGGATGTTAAGCCTGCCACAAAATGTTACATGACTTCAGTAAGTTCTGGTATGTAGGGCTGTAAATCAATTCCCCTAACATGTAGTACCTCACCAAAGGCGGGTTACCATGAAGAGTACTTGCTGGAGCAGTTATGTTTGGAGGCTCAGAGCAGGACAGTTTATGAACCTTGCTCATGCCAAGCTTGAGACATCAAAGGCCAGTCTCACAAACATTTGTACCAATGCAAAGACTGTTTTGGGTTGGAGACGGTGTGTGCCATCTGTTGTCTTGAAAGTCACAGACAGTTGCCACTGCATGTCATCAAGGTAAACACGTGTAGCTTGGTATATTGAAAACTTGAAATTCATTCTCACCTAAACCTTCATACAGAAGTGGAACAGCAGGTTTTTTGATCAGATCAGCCTGCAAGAGATAGGCCTACACGTACAGTTGGGACACATTGGGTTGGATTTATGTGTATGTCCAGAGTGTGGACACGTGGGTTTTATAGTTGTGCACACAAATGGAGTTCACCATGTCAATGTTGACTTCTGCAGCTGTGAAGCCTGAATTCCCATCAGCAACAACTTCTAAGATGTGATTGGTATCCATCTATGGTTCACCAGCCCCATACCACGTGCACAAGATTCTTCTTGAGCAAAGTGTCCGCACACAAGTACTACACTACCCTCGAGCATCTCACAGACACCACAGTTTTGAATGTCCCCAAAGTGAGGAACAGACTGGACATGGAGAGCTTTGGAAGTGTTCAGTGGCATGTTAAGCACAGTTACAGGCACAACAAAAAAAAGACAACAAGTGCTTACATAACTGGGACTGAGTCTTCATGAGTGCAGGGAATGGCAGGAATGACTTTGTGATCCACAAGTCTCCTAGAGATGGCTTCGTCTGCATCTGATTGATTGGTTAATAAGGCACAGTCAAACAGCATGAGATCAGCAACATTACCTGGTACCATTGACACATTGGCGTCCTTCACATTACCTACATCCTCAAGTTGGTTGTCACAAGGCTGGCAATGTGCACCCGGAGTTCAAACTTGGACCTCAGATGACTGATCTACATCAGGTGGAGATGTTAGCAGCTCTCTTGGAAAGCCTACCACTCTGAGTGTGATGGGGATTTGGCAGTATGGTTTTGTCACTGCCAGAGTTGTTGTCCTTGTCATTATTGTTGTCACCATTGCTGTCGCCATTGCCATTGCCAGGTAACGAAAACTGGTCCTCTTCTTTGGAGTCAGAAGAGTCAGCATCTGATGAAGCCCAAGTCTTCTGTTTATGGTATGCAGTGTGCTGGCTTGGAGTGTGAGTTGAACAGGATGGAGCTGGTCAGGGATACTGTTGTAGTATGGTCTACATTGTCAAGGTCTTTTGTGGGAGTATTTTTGAGGGGTGGAGCTGGGTTAACTCCCCCTTCACAATATAACTGTTCCACTTTGTATTCACTCTCACCTGGGGGCAGGGGTGGCAGTGGAGTTGGGTTGATAAAGTGACCAGGAGGGTCTTTGCACTGTGAGCTGCCTAATTCCTCAACCATTTTCCTCCAAGTTCAAGAATTTCCCACATCTCTAAACCGATTAATGGGGTGTTGGTTTTCTCCATAGACATTTCCAGAGTGTTTAGGAGCATATTTCTTGCACTGAGAGCAGCAAAGATCTGGAGGAATCTGAGGAGGATGTGGTGCTCTAAGAGGGGTCCTAGGATCCTGTACAGGAGAAGGGGTACAAGGAGGTGTGGAAGTAGGTGGAGGTGGAGTATGAGGCTCAGCATTCTTATCCTTATCTCAGCAGTATGAGCTGACAATATCATTGATAATGTTGTCACCAAGATCTTCACCGGTCACATCTGGAGGAGCAGGTAGGCAGGGTTTAAACCTGAATCCCTTCATCTTTGAGCTCAGAGTCAAAAGCTTTAGACTTGTACTCTCCCCCTGCATCTGACATCCATCCTTTGATCTGAGCACTGTGTTGAACACTAGCAAGCTTCAAGAAATGTTTGGTGGCCATTAGTCCAGTATTTTTGGTGCACAAGGCAGTTATCCACACAAAGGATGTGAAATCATCTAAAAAGATGATCAAATGCTCTGAGGGTTTTTTTGGAAAGCTCAATTGGGCATTTATCCTCAATCCAACTTGTGCACTCACCCTTCTCATCCTCCATTTTGTCCCTTTTGTCCCCTTCTCGATCCCTTCCATTTGACATGCCCACTGGCATCTTTGTCCCAGTGCCATTTGCGTGTGGGTTTGAGGTGTCAGTGGCCTCGTTGTTGACGGCTGTCTGACTTGGGTTCCAGGTATGTTGACCTAACTGCTTGTGGGCTTGACGAGGTTTATGCCGTCAGCTGTTTGGTCTGTGGCACATTTGCCCAGCCCCGTTGCTGTGGTCACCTCCTTGTCAGCCCTCCCATTGGACTTACCCCCCTTTTCATCCACTTCTCACATCATTTCAACTCTTCACTGGCTCCTCATTTCCTGTCTGTGCTGACAGCACATGTTGTTTCCTGGTACGTCGTTGTTCCGTTGTGAGCTGGCTGAAAATGACAAATTCAATTTAAAAGGAAATGGGGGATGATTCAGTAGTTAGTCACTAAGGCAATACTATGGTAAGTGTCTAATGTAAGCACATGCTTAGGTAAGCTGTATGCCTACATTTATTTTCAACATTGTGCTCTCATGCTTGGCTTATCCTTCCACCCCAACCCAGCTCCCCTTCCGCACCTGCTGCCTCAACACTGCTTTGCAGTAGCCCCAAGCGCATCACCATTTGACATTCCACACTAGTCAAGGCACTTTGATACCTGGTGAGCACCCTCTAGCCGCACTCGGTTTGTGCAGGGGTTTGTGGCCTACACTGCTGCCTTCTGCGTCAATGCTGGGCCCAACCGAGCCCTATGATGGCAAGGGGGGTTGTTGTTGAGCATTACCCCACCTTTGCATTGCTGACCTTTGCTTTCCTGCCCAGGCTCATAGTCATTGAGGCAGCTTCTTCAGTGTGTTTGCCCACTCTGCTATGCCCACCCTGCTAACCAAACCATAGGCGCTCTCTGCTGCCAATCCTTTCCCCAATGACATGCCAAACTCACAGCTCACTGTCGTTGAGTGCGACATCGACTTTGAAGACCTGCTCAAGCCTGCTGTGGAGGTGGAGAATGCGGTGGAGCTTAACTTTAGCCACACTGCCTCCTCCTCTCCTGCTGAGGCTGCAAATTGCATTAGTCTGCTACGGCCAGGGCTACTCTGGTGTTCAAGCAGCCAACACTGGGGGGCATCATGCACATGCAGGTCATCCCTACCCCTCTCCTGGCTGCTCCAAAGCCTCTGACTGCTACAGCATTGCCTTCCACCAAGAAGAAGTGCTCCCTATCAGCTATTCAACATGGATGCGACAGAAAGAAGGCAAGGGTGAGGGCTTGGAAGGCTCCAGCTCCAATAAAAATGAGCTGTCCGCCTACAAGCTGTGCTCCTCTATGTCCAAGAAGTACGTTCGACCGAAATCTGTGATGCTTAACTTTAGTATAAGGGGTTTGTGGTGCGCTAAATGCAGGTATATTGGATTTAGATTTCAGGAGAAGGAGGATGGTCAGTACTATACCCTTGAGGAACTGCAGGCCTTGGAGTACACCTATGTTTCGTAGGATGGGCGGTAGGTATTCTTTTGCAGCTCTTTCATTTATCTGCCTGATATCCGTTAGAACTCCCCATGGCATTGCAGACTCGAAATCAAGGATGGGAGTTATACTTGCTGGGCAGCCAGGTAGCCCTACCTGGCCCTCTGCTGTCAAAGAGGCCACAGAAGTGCTCGTCAAGGCTGGCAAGGAGATCTGCCCTGAGGGGAAGGATCACATACATCGTGGAGCTTTCTCCACCCTTTCAGTTGGTGTTTCTTACAGAGGGGGGCAGAAGGTAGCCTACCTCTCTCTCCTTGAGATTTTCATAATTGATGTTGTGCTAGGAGCTCAAGAACCTGGCACTTAAAAAGAAGAATGAGAAGATGCAAGGCCATTCAGCGCTGTCTTCTTCCTTAGTGGAGATGAGTGAAATGCCTAATGTTAGACTAGCAGCTGAGTCCTAGACGTTCCTATCTTCCACAGGTCACGGTCAGCGGTTTGTCAAAACAACACCACAAAACTAACAAAACTAAAACTACGAAAGGCTGATAACGTGAATGTTTGTTGCAAGGTGATGGTATTTGCGCTGCTAAATGCTTCACAAATATCTCTCAGATGGCTGGGTTCAACAGGTAGCGAAGGCTTGTAAAGCTTTGCTAGAGAACGAATGGATGGTTTCCTTGACACGTAACGGTATACGGAGTCTTAGAAAAGTGGTGATAGACGGGTTCTATCTTGAAACAGGGATGGGTTAGGGACTTTGTGGACAAGAAATGGGCTCCTTAGACGCAGTCTACAGCCTACTAACTTTGTTCCTTTGACTGGCTTAGTGTTGACTATCAAACTGCTTGACCTATAGCACTCTCTGGCTAATATTGGGTCACTGAGCAGCTAGTACTAGTGATTACAGTGCTTAGGTGTTATGAAGCGCTTAGTAGCTTAGTTCAGGTCGATTAGGACTGGCAGGGACTAACAGTATAGAACCCTAGCTTAGTTCTTAGTCGCACTTAGAGGGGGACTTGCGAAGTCACACTCAGATAGGGATAATTTATAGTATAACTGGGGAATATATTTTCAAC
>KN819388.1:104810-119251 GCA_000827475.1 Paxillus involutus ATCC 200175
AAAAGTGGTGATAGACGGGTTCTATCTTGAAACAGGGATGGGTTAGGGACTTTGTGGACAAGAAATGGGCTCCTTAGACGCAGTCTACAGCCTACTAACTTTGTTCCTTTGACTGGCTTAGTGTTGACTATCAAACTGCTTGACCTATAGCACTCTCTGGCTAATATTGGGTCACTGAGCAGCTAGTACTAGTGATTACAGTGCTTAGGTGTTATGAAGCGCTTAGTAGCTTAGTTCAGGTCGATTAGGACTGGCAGGGACTAACAGTATAGAACCCTAGCTTAGTTCTTAGTCGCACTTAGAGGGGGACTTGCGAAGTCACACTCAGATAGGGATAATTTATAGTATAACTGGGGAATATATTTTTCAACTGCCAAATTGGTACCCTTTATATACTACTTGGAGGTGGCTATGCTGCCTAATCCGGTCAGGGGTATAATTTGGCTATATCTAGCTATGTACCTTGATAAAATCATTTAAAGGTGCTCTGGTTCCTTCATAATACTACTTAGAGGTGTGCCATGTGGTACTGGGGCGGGCTGTGCTTCCTCATAGGACAGTGCCAAGCCTTTGCTGAGTAATGCCAAGCAGGTTGAGTCAGTGTGAGTCAGAGTGAGTCAGAGTGAGTCAGATAATGACAGGTGGCTGTTTGGCAGCTGTCAGCTGTCAGAACTGTCATTCTGGACAAGCACTGCTGTCCCTGGCAGGCACATCTGTCAGATGCCAGGTCCCTGTGGCTGTGAAGGGCCTGTCAATGTTGACATCATGTTTAAGTAAGCCTCAAGACTATATATGGAAGGGTAAAATATTAAAATGCTAGATAAGTGACATTGTCGGGTAGTAACTCAATAGGAGGTCCTAAATAACCAAGAAAAATATGGTTATGTGCGTAATGACGATCTCTTTCCAGTGGTGAAGGTTATAGAGCTGGAAAGTCACATACTAAGAAGTTATAAGGGAAATACATCCTACGCTCTTGGTGTTTCTGCTTTAAGTGACGGTTTGCTCTGGGGTATATGCGTATGGGATGTACTAATGTGTGGTACAAGTTGTAGGGCTAGCACATTGCATGCTATGGAGTTATAATGAAAATACACCGTATGCTCCTGGTGTTTCCGCTTGGAGTGATTCTCTGCTCTGGTGTACAAGCGTATAGGGTGGTACTAGTGTATCATGACCATACACGAACACGGTTCTGTGTATGTCAGCGCATTTCAGGGTTTGCCAACAGTAAGCTCATTTGATAGACTTCTCAACTTTGATCAGACACCTTGAGACTAAGAGGTGCCTTTTCATTTCATGCCCCAAAGCTTTATAGGTTCTACAAAAAGAGCATAAATTTACTTTTCAAAGTAATATATGCCTTTGTAAGAACTTTCAGAGAGGGGTATTTCCTGCTGCTAGCTTTAACTGTGGTGGTCGGGCATTTACTGTTTGCCACACCAACTCCCCCAACCTTTCTTATGGGCTATGTGCTGTATGGGCTGGGGACTCATATGACCCCAAGAAAGGGGGGCATCTTATTCTCTTTAAGTTGGGGTTGGTTGTTGAGTTTCCACCTGGTGCAACCATCTTCATTCCCTCTAGCATAGTCAGCCATGGAAACATCCCCATTCAAGAGGGGGAAACTTGGGTTTCATTTACTCAATAATGCCTTTCAACCTGCAGGAACCCTTGCTCCTCAAATTTGAGCAAAGCTTGATGGGCCGGAGACTTCCAGATGGGTGAAAGGATTAGATTTATTCTCAACTTTTAATAGCCTTTCAGAGGATCAGAATACCACCTTCCATTTCAAGTAGATATACTTACCCACTCACTACTCAACCACTCACTACTCAGGAATACCTGTTACTTGTGGTGATTTCGCACTCTGTGCCCATTTTACATCTTATATTGTTCATACAGTGTTAACCAGCACTTCCTTTCACTTCTAACCTATTACATTGGATTCTATCCCTCAACTTACTCTAGAAACCAACTTGGTTGAGTGTTTCAGCTTATTCCCATTGCTCTGCCCAAGCAGAGCAATGACTTATATCTTCTACTTTGAAGTTTACCTCATCTGTTTACATTTATTTACATTAGGTCGCCCATAGTCCTCAGAGTCCACTGTAGTTAGTCTTTGGTTATTCACAGTGGACTCCAGGTACTGTATAGATTCATACCCACTTTATACCCACTTGAATACATTGGTTACTCACAGTGGACTCCAGTCTCTAGCTTATTTCAGCTCCCTGAGTCGACCCAGTCAGTGCAATAGCACTTCTACAAGCTTCTGGCTTGAACAATACCACCTTCAATTTCAAGAAGATATACTTAGCCACTCACTACTCAGCCACTCACTAATAGGCCACCCTCATTTTATGTTGCTAGAGATACCAGTATAGTGCTTTTAAACTAGTTGGTTGGGAAAAGAATATATCTTGATACCATCTCAGGTCTCCTTTCTTCTTTTTCTAGCTGTTGGATAATAAACTGGTTTCTTCGTTTCACCATCTCATCTGAGTAAAAGTTGTACTGGTGCACTGACATATCACATAAGATGGCCTGGTATCCACCAAGCCAGACATTGGTTTGCCTGCATATTGAGATATTAAACTGCCACTTTCCATCCTGAATGAATTCAGGGAAGGATGCTGGATTGCAGTGCTGCTGGCAGTAATTGTTGGTTTCTTTATGCTTGGATTTGAAGTGAAATACATTGACAGGCATTCTTGTATGTGCAAAGTGCTGGCTTGATGTGCACATATTTTGCAGTTATTGTTAAAGACACAGTACTCTGGTGTAGAGTCTGTTGTAGAAAATACAGCCTTTGTAAAACCACTTACATTGACTGCAGAAACAGCCTTAGATCCATAGAATGTGGCACGGGAAGAATTACCCCACAAGGCTGCATTATAAACTGCTCATTGTGAGTTCGGCGGAGTCTAAACTGTGCTCGAAGTTTGTGGTTGCCTTCCTCAGACTTTCCATCACAATCAAAAACAGCCTGGTCTTCATCATGACCCATATCACTGTTTGAAGTGGTGTTTTTATCTGAAGACACTCCAACTTCCAGTGAATCAGCTGGTATAGTGATTCCCACTTTTTTCAGATGGTCACGAAGCTGAAAGAGAGCTTTTGAAGGTCAGAGGTATGATTCCTCCTTTACCCTATGCTCCTTCACTTTATAGGTTCAAAACCCAGGTTCACAGGCATAGATGCAAGCCTTGATAGCATAAAGCAGTGCCTGACCTTCATGATCTGAACAATACCTTTTCTGAAGGTTATCCAGTGGGATCTTGCAATCCTGAACAGCATAGCAGGGATGGCCTATGGTGATTCCATCACAAACTGCAACTTAGATTTTTCCTATATCTAGGTTAGAAAAGAGAACAGAATGCATAGATCCAAGTCGGCCTTACTTCTATTCCCCCCTTTGCCATCAACTGTGTAGCAATGATCACAGACATGAGGGTAAGCTTCTTGCCCTATGCCTTCCATAAGCTTGTTTTATTCTATGAGGGCGTCATCTATACAATCCCTCTGTGTTGTGTCATGCAGAAACACCAGCTGCTCACGATGTTTGAACTTGTCAACCAACAGCGAGTATATGAAAAACACATTGAGAACATCAACATCTTGCATCTTCAAAGTGAATGGCCAGCCTTGCAGCATAGCCTTCAAGGGCCAAACTGAAGGGTATTTCGAAGCAGCTGGCTTGTTGCGAGCCCAGCTGTATGGATTGCTGACAGACTCATTGTATATTCTCGCACGGTTTAAGCTTGAAAGCCTTTGAAGCCTCATTAGACGATGTTAGGAAAGTCAGGAAGTTGATTAACTACCAGCCAAAAACTTTGGCAGTTGCAAACATCTCCAATACTTGGTTATCAATGAAAAAATGCATTGCAACCTGGATGACTTTGGGCACATCACCATAATACATGCATGCATTATTGTCCTTCCTCACAACATAGTTGTGATGGCATTGATGAAAGCAAGCTTTTAATGGTGGGTCAGCACAATGCCATCTATGACTGAGCTGTGTTGCTACTTACAATAGCAGTAGGTGGATGTGACATGGATGGGCAAGACGCCATATTGGAGGCTATACCAAACCACTTTATACATCACCAGATCAGACAATGTCGCAGCATTGTTACAACTACAATGGTTGGGGCAACCAGCTGTTAGACAGACTCACATTGGAGATTAAAGAACGCCAAAGGCTGTGAGCACGATCAGCATAGAAGCTTGTAAAACCAGAGCACATACCGATGCCAGACAGCAACCCATGATCATTCAGCATCTCAATCTCCTTCATGCTTGGTGTAAACTCCTCATAAGACCAGATGGTTAGCCTCAAGGCCGTCCAACATGCCCAGATGTTGGAGTGTACCAAGCTCGTAAGTCTAATGAAGGTGAGTATATTCAATGAGTGAGAGAGGCTGTCTTGAGGTAGGGAAGACAGGGTTGTGAGAAGGCAAAGAAGTGCTGGTGACATGGAGAGAGGGTGCAGAAATGTGGGCAGCAGGTATAGCAACAGCAGTGTGGCTGGATGGAGTCGAAGACGAGCTCTAGCCCACCTTCAATAAGAGCAGCAGTGATGCAGGAGGTGATGTTGAAGAGCAGTGAAGAGCTTGTTTTTCCGGTGGCAATGTTGCCCAGGCAAGGTGTTACAATATATAGGTTACCCCCTATCTTTTTCTTCTCTTCTCTTTCTTTCCATGATGTTCCACATCTTTCCATCTCATTCTGCACTGTTCTGTACTGATCTATAGTTGGCTCAACCCAACTTCCATCTTAAGTAGTACCACCCAGTCTATCCAGCTTATATCCTCAAAGGCTATGCCTTCCACCCCTTCCTTGACTTTCCGGCCAATGGCCTTATTCCCTCTCCATGGTCTGTGTGCAACCACAGACCCTTTATATAGCTGTTGATAAACACATTGTAACTCTAGCTTATTCTATGCAATCATCATTGTCTTCTCAGACACTTCTACTCCTAAGGCATCAGTCTCCTCTGATGACTGCTGCTATCTTTGATAACTGAGTACAGTTCATTGTTAACCACAATAGTAACTGGAAAGGACGATTGTTGCCTTGGTTGAGCACATTAGTGTCGCCCCGCGTAACACAAGGCAATGGTGGTAGGCCACTCAATCATAAAGAGAAGCAGCAGCATTGAGGGCAGGCTCAAACCAGGGAGGTGGTGGTGATTGAGGGCAAAGCAGCACAGGCTGTTATATAAAGACCCATGGGTAACAGAGAAGCATGTGTCGGCCACAGAGACTCAGAGAGGCTCAGGTAGAGAGTCTCCAGCAGCCTTCAATGCCCTCTCCAGAGTCTCTGATTTTTTTTATAAATCCATTGGAGAGTCGCCAAAGAGTCTCAGGAGAGTCTCCCCCAGTGATTTACATCTCCTCCACCATGGGAACAACATTAACTATAATTTAAAAATGTAATATAAGGAGTATCTTTGTACTTGAACAAATTTCTACCAAATCCACAGACCTATGCAATATGCAATAAATGCTAATACTAAATGTCTGTAATTTTTATAGTTAAACATAACACAACAAATCATAATTTCAAAGTTTGTAATAGAACATATACATATAACAAATGTTAATGACACTAAAAAAATATGTTTTGGTAATCAAACTGAGGGTACTTCCCTAATAATCCTAATCCTAATCATGACATCTGAATGTAGTGAACTATCAACAAAAAAAATATAGTTACTAAGGTACTTTCTGAATAATCCTAATGCTAATTATAACATCCTAATCCTTTTCCTGTCTTCCCCAATAGCTGCTAACTCTTCCTGACTTTTTTAACATTGTACTAGCAAATCATATATGTCACAAGTACATTCCACTCTATTTCAAAGTTTATTAGAAGTTTATTAGACCTCAGTAGCTTCACATAAAAATCAAAATAAGGGTTAAGCATGTTATGTCCTGTGACTTTCCATCTTCAGTCAACCATTTTCTGATCCATTCCGACACACAACAATGGATACTAATGCATCCTGATAACCCTGATTTGTACTTAGACATTTCTCACTTCTGTTTTCTGTTTCTGTTTTTGTGTCCTGAGTCTTTGGACTCTTCTTAGTAATCAAGTCTGTCTTATATCCTTTTGATTATGTTTTCCTGATATGTCATCTATTGTTCTCCTTTACTAATCCCATGTTTCTATTCATCATTCTTGCATTTTTTCTATGTAATTCCAACATAGCTTCATATACACTGCACATTGGAATTTCCAAAACCCTGACACTATCCTGTTTATATCATACTCTTAGTATATAAACCACCATGTAACTTCCCTCAGTTTTTCCTAGTTCAAATATCAACTAGATTCCAACTCAATCTCTGGCACCCTCTGAAGTCTTCAAATTTCTCTCTGACCCTTCCTCCTTAGTCCTCAACATTGATCTTAGGACTAATACTCTGACTCTGTTCAAAATACAGGAATGGAACTTGTGTTCAAGCCAGAAGCTTGCAGAAGTGCTATTGTACTAAATGGGTCGACTCAGGGAGCTGAAATAAGCTTGGGACTGGAGTCCACTGTGAGTAACCAATGTATTGAATGGGTATGAATGTATACAGTACCTGGAGTCCACTGTGAGTAACCAAAGACTAACTACGGTGGACTCTGAGGACTATGGATGACCTAATGTAAACAAATGAGGTAAACTGCAAAGTAGAAGCTACAAGTCATTGCTCTGCTTGGGCAGAGCAATGGGAACAAGCTGGAATGCTCAACTGAGTTGGTATATAGGGTAAATTGAGGCATAGAATTCAATGGGATAGGTTAGAAGTGAAAGGGAGTGCGGGTTAGCACTGTATGAACAAGATAAAGTGTAAAATGGGCACAGAGTGTGAAATCACCACAAGTAACAACTTGTACAGGAGCGCAGCACATCATTGAAGCCAAGGTTCCTCATCCATCCAACTCCCTTAGGATTATCTGGATTTCCATTCCCCTCATCCCTCATCCCAATCCTTCAGACTCTATTTGGAAACCTCAGGATTGACCCAGACTTTGACAAAAAGCTATTGAGGAAGACAGGGCTAGGGCCAGGATGTTATGATTAGGGTTAGGATGCTATGATTAGAGTTAGAATGTTATGGTTAGGATTAGGATGATCAGGGAAGCACCTTGGTAACTACATTTTTGTGGTGGTTTACTACACAATTAGGGATCTCCCACTTATAACTACAAAGTTTATTACAATTTAAGCAATTACTTTTTAAACACATTGTGTTTAAAATTCATTTTACTTATAACTTCCCTAAACATGATTAGATTGCTTTGGTCATTGTATTATTTTACTCCATTCATTAAGAACTATGACTTTTATAGAGACTTTGAAGTGTGGAAAAATCAGATGTGGCCAGCCAGATTATGTGTGTGCACTGCCAGCATTGGATGAACTGGAGGTCTGGCAAGCTGGGCAATTGGACAACTGGGTGAGCAGGGTGATGTGTGTGTGCTGCCAGTATTGGAAGTCTGGGAGTCTGTGCACACTGCATACACTGGAGGGTGTGGCAGCTGTGGGAGACTGGAGCCCAAATCAGTAGTTTGCTGATGAAGCAAGGTCCTTGTAGGCCTAGCTGTTCAGGAAATATGAATATAATTCACAGCCAGTCAAAACAGCACATATGCAACATAACCACGGGTAAGATATATCTCAGGGGGAGTTCACTCTGCCTGCCCAAAGGAATATAGGCAGCCATCTAGAGTGATCTCAAACCCAGCACCCATATATGGCATCACAATTAGTATTGGGTTAATAGGTCATAACCTACAACTGACCTTCAGCGATGTTATGTGTCACTAGCGAAGGAAGACCCTCCTCCTTCAGATGTTCCATGATATGGTCAGTGATTTCAGATGGGACAACTGATCTAATGATGCTCCAAGCCATACTGGCGGCGCCTACCACCTCAAGATCATGGTCGGTTTGCATTTCCTCATCTAGATCTTTGCAATAACTCTTGGCCCAACCAAGAGAACGGGCATGGCAAGGACCCATGTTCAAACCAGTCTGGACCATTTCTCCAGTATGAGTAGGCTGGAAAGTGTTCAGTACTGCAGAGTCAAATGTAACAATCTCAACCCACCCAGATATTGCAATGCTCATCACATGCCTGGTTGACAACCTCTTGGAGCCAGCTATACAAAGCTGTGCCAATAAGTGTACTTATCACAATGCCCCAGATGACAGCAAGCTCAATGAACAGGTTGCCTAAAAGCAGATTTAGAGCTGCTCCTATACTCAATAGACACCTTACCCTGCTGTTCAGACATAAAAATAACTGATTCCATGGGTGAAACAACATAGAAACCTGTCATCTCATCAACCAGGGCATGTGGTTGCTCATGCACCCAGAAAGGTCAGAGGCAGCTTCTGTCATATGGATATATATCCCAAAAGGAGCAGCCACTTGCTCCTGGTCCACAACACATACAGGACCATGGGGGCTGTCGACAATTGAGTCCTCACTGTGGTGCCAGCTGTCAAAGAGCTGGTATGGCTCACCATCAAGATCCAAAGAACGAACCTGGCTGTATTAGTCAAAGAAAACTTGCAGAGTGATGAAAAGACTTACCACCATTTGCTTTGCCCAATGAGATGCCCTAGGGACATCTGAGCTAGGTGAATGGTTCATCTCATTAAGACTTTTTAGAGTCATATAAAGAGGGGATCCAGTAATCATGCTTGAGAGTCTCAAGCGGATAAATGTAGACACCTATACACAGACTTTCCATAGCTAGACATGCCAAACAGATAGACGAATTCACACAGGAACTCCATCCAGGTCAGGTTTACACCTTACTGCACCACCAAGAAATTCCTTGAATCTGCCTGATGGCCCCTGGAGGTCAACAGGAAGAAGCCTGTCAAGGGCACCCTTGTCCTTGGGCGTATTCAGGTAGCTAGCAACTTCATCTCCCTGTATTAGTGTTCAAATGCATGCAGGAGCAATAACACTCACAGCCTTTCTGGTCCCACTCTACCCTGGATCACTTGCTCTACTTTCTGCCTGCTAGGACATAGCCTCTGGTGTTGTTCATGGTGTTTGGAATAAGAAGAGATAGACTGTGTAGTTGAGGAAGTGGCTAGAAGATGGTATGAACTTCTATAGTGTGGTGGAAGTGCTGCCTTGTGAAAAATTTGCTGGCATCAGAGAGTGGGAAACTCCTGCCTGATGCAGATTGATGACACTCTGTGGTGTGGTGCATACTTGGTATGCTCAGGCTTTGCTGATGTTTGTAGGTCTCGTCTTAAGCCATACTCAGTGACATGACAGGCTGGTGTGGTGATGGGTTGGTTGGTTGATGGTGTAGGAAAGCAGTGTGGATGGCCTAGATGTGTTCTTCCATATGTTCAGCTTACCATCTCAGTGGTGCTGACTGTCTTTGTCATCAGCCAGCAGTCCTGCTTCAACTTGTGTTGATTCACAGGTGGTGCTGCTCGTTGTATTGCTTATGTCAATTGTTCTGTGTTATCAATGGCTGTCATCGTCCTCGCTGTTCTGGTCCCTGCCTCACCCTCAACTTCTCTCAACCTCTCTTCCTTGTCCCCATCATGCTCTGGCTCATCAACTCATCTCAACTCCTTCAACCATTTTGACCATCGTCTTGACCTTCGACTTGACCCTCAACTCACTGTTTACCACCTGCTCACTCCCCCTCCTTTTCATCAGGGGGCTCTAACAGCTGGCTGTAAAACCTTAGACCATTTTTCACTCTGTTTCACCTAGGATTTTTATTCACAAATATTGTCAGAAAAATATAACTAAGCCAAATACAGCAGTCACATGATATCAATCATCTTGAGATTGCCACTTAGCACCTCTAAAGTGAACAATGTCAAAGTCATGAGCGCTGCAGCGCTGGACACTGGCCACCATAATTGTCCTCACAATCACATCCCTCACTTTCTTCCTTTCCATTGTAACTTCCTAAGCTGGGATTCACCTTCAACTAACATACCAAAATGGGTTTTGAATATAATTGACATTGGTGCTGCTATCAGCAGTTCTTTGTCAACCTCAAGCCCCATGACTGCAAACTAGCACAAATAACCCTGAGCAAAATTTTGGTGTAGAATGGTGACCTTCAAATCTTAGTGAGTCCCAGGTTTAAAATGAATTTTGCTGGCCTCAGTTAACCCCAGAAAATACATCCCTTCCATCAGCTCTCACCAGACTGCAGGGAGGAAGCTGCTCATATGGAGCTTCCTCCCACCCTGGCTTGTGCAGGTAAGTCAAGTTATATTCTGTAGGCAATGGACAGCTGAGTTGCTGATGAATGTGACCACCACAAAATAGCTTTATCTCACACAGAGCAGCCTAGTAAGTATGTGTTTGTTTTCTGCTAGTTCTACTTATCGTTCATGTCATATCCTGTTCAAGTGATACATCTCAACGATTCCATGCCACACAGAACACAAGTGTAGTTGGTGTTACTTGTGGTAATTTCACACTCTGGGCCCATTTTACACCTTATGTTGTTCATACCACGCTAACCAGTGCTCCCCTTCACTTCTAACCTATCCCATTGGATTCTACACCTCAACTCACCCTAGGAACCAACTTGGTTGAGAATTTCAGCTTGTTCCTATTGCTCTGCCCAAGCAGAGCAATGACTTGTAGCTTCTACTTTGCAGTTTACCTCATTTGTTTACATTAGGTCATCCATAGTCCTCAGAGTCCACCGTAGTTAGTCTTTGGTTACTCACAGTGGACTCCAGGTACTGTATACATTCATACCCATTCAATACATTGGTTACTCACAGTGGACTCCAGTCCCAAGCTTATTTCAGCTTCCTGAGTCGACCCAGTCAGTGCAATAGCACTTCTGCAAGTCTCTGGCTTGAACATGGTGTCCATCAATGACAACAACACCGCCTTCCTGGATGGTTGTACAGAGCCCATTAGTGAATTTGCACAGCCTGCTGCCACAGTTCCGCTTGATCTCTCTTTCTGGCATCGCAGACTGGCTCACCACCATGTTGCAGGGGTGAAAGCACTCATTGAGCATGATATGGTCACTGGTCTCCGCCCAACCCTGTCTGTGAGCCATGC
Organism: Paxillus involutus ATCC 200175; assembly: GCA_000827475.1. NCBI lineage: Eukaryota > Fungi > Basidiomycota > Agaricomycetes > Boletales > Paxillaceae > Paxillus > Paxillus involutus. The sequence goes on from KN819388.1 coordinate 115,895, forward strand.
TTGGCTGGTAAGATGCATGTGAGAACAATTATCTTTGTGAGAACATGATGAAAACAAAGAATCTGTTTCAACGATGATTTCAAAATGATTTCTTGTATAACATTGGAATATGCCCCCAGTGTAAGACAGTCCTGGATATCTTATGGTGGGAGCGGCTTTACCTTAGTGAAATGAAGTTGCACTTCCTGTGCCATGAGATGAAGTTGTTTAGTTGGATTATAGATGACCAGGGAATTCAGATGGATTCTGACAAGGTTGATCAAGTGGTCAACTGGAAGACCCCAGTGAATTGGGACACTGTCCATAGCTTCATCAGTGTGGCTGGTTACATGCGTCCAATGGCCTTTCCCCTCTGTCTCATCTTCCACTTTGATTTGACCCAAACAAACTTCTTTGGAAAGTCCTGGTATAAGCAGTCAAGTGCTCCAGCAACAACGCAAGTCGGATCTGCATTTGCCTTGAACCACCCCATCAGATGTGTGTCTTTGGCCACAGCCTGCTCCAAGACATCCTCAGGAGCATCTTTCCCATTGAAGACCACATTCTGTTCGTTCTGAAGATGGACAGGCAAGCAATAGACAGAGGGATATTCCAGATGCATGGCAAATTCAAAGAGATGCCATGCTGCCTCCATGGACAAAATGTAGTGACTGTCCAGGTAGGCCCTGACCTCATCATGACCTTGTGTCTGCAGAGTGGCATGGTCTGGTCCCTTGTAAATGTACTTGTGTACATATTTCACAGACTTGATGGAGGCACAGACCTCAACATCAATGTGGCATCTCTACAATGAGGAACCACATTCCTGTTGGTGTAGGTGGTGACATTCCTTGCATCAGCAGCCCCACTCTCTTTGAGGATGGTACGACCGTTGTCAGGGTGGGCATACTCAGTCGGGATAACCATTGTTGTTCATTATAGTCTGTTCACAGAAGGACTTTGGATAGTACTTCTTACACCTGCCATTCTCCAAACAACAGTCCGGGCTGCATGGACTATGCAACATGAATTTGGAGACCACTTCATAGAGCTGCGGATGGAGGTCCTGATCAGGGATTTGAGCAGATATGGTGGCATTGACCTGCTCAGCAGTGCAAATCTTTTCTTGCTCCTTCAGGAAGATCAGGAGATGCATGTGGGGAAGGCCTCGCTTCTGATACTCAATGGTATACACCAATCCAGCCACAGCACCAAAGTAACCCTTCCTCACTTTCTTCAGCAAGTCCTGCTGTTTTTGAAAAAAGACGCGCGCTACCAAGTCTGGACAATCAATAGCTCTCTGACCTACTATAAAATGTGAGGATGAGAGATAGCTGACAGGAACAAAAGATACTTGCCTGGCAGGAGGTTGTTGCAAACTTTAGGCCAGTCTGGATTGGCAGTCATTGTCAGCAAGATGTCGATTTTCTGACAGTCCCTGTAAATTGCCAAGGAATCCTGAAGGAGTTGCTGCATATGACGGTGACTCCCAGAGTGTGACAAAGGCAAGACTATGTTGCGACCAACATCTGCCAGGTTGAGATCAGGATCTTGTGCAACACAATCTTGCAAGCCACTGTAAAGCTCTGCTCTGATCTTCTTCTGGTTTTTGACAATCCAAGTGAGATTGGACTGCTCCCCAGATGCCTAAGCGTCACAGACATATTGTTGGAATAATCAACCACAATAGAATAGGTTCTGTGGTTCAATGAGGAGAGGTCTGACATGGAGATGGTAGGCATAGTAGAGCTGCGTGACCTTCTTCAAAAAACTCTGCCTTCCTTCACAATCATGAAGATATGGAAAGCCGGACAACCATGCTCAAAACCAGACAACCACGCTCTTCTTTTCAGCTCCTCGCCTTCCATTCAAAGTCAATGCTTCCACAGGACTTTGGTCACCACATGCCGAAATAATTTCTACCGTGTTCATGCCACAATCTCTTTGGGTGAGAGTCTGACACTAGGCACTACTAGTACTTGTGTGTACGAACACTGTTTACAATCCAACAATATTCATTGTCCAACATAATGATCCCAGCCCTGTGCTGTGCCCATCAAGGACTCACAGTCTCCCCTCCAAACTGAGTCAGTCCAAATTGAACCCATCGACAATACAATGTTACAGATATGTTGTCCTTCGAAGTTGCTCACACCTGCTTCAACATTTCCCTCTCCAAAGACATCCTCTCCTTGATTCACATTTCTATAAACCAGATCAAAGGCACAAAAGGTGGCTGGCAATCATGACTCAGGGGTGAGTTAAAATCTGTGGGTCGGTGAGTAGGTCTCCGCTCCCTGATAAATAAAGTCAGAGTTAGAATTGGCAATGGGTGTAAGGTAGTACTGACCTTGGAAATCAGAGATGATAGCTAGTCCCCCAGTGATTTTGTATTGGACATCATCCGGGTCTGGAAGAGGTTTGGCATCGGAGTTGTGGATATATTTGACGAATTCTTCCTCCGTGTCCACTTTGATCAACTCCTCTATGAGACAGCATGAGCGAACAGTGCTATACTTCGTCTTTCCACTCCTTGCCTGCACAGTAGTACCTTCTGAATGTGTGATTGCCACAGCTGCATCAACAAAGCAGACACACGGTATTTCAAATGGAGGTGGCTCAGATGACATGCTGGGAGCATGGTTGATGAATGCATAAGTGGATGAGAGTAACGCTGACATACACAGAACCGTGTTCATGTATGGTCATGATACACTAGTACCACCCTATACGCTTGTACATCAGAGCAGAGCATCACTCCAAGCAGAAACACCAGGAGCATACGGTGTATTTTCATTATAACTCCATAGCATGCAATGTGCTAGCCCTATAACTTGTACCACACATTAGTACATCCCATACGCATATACCCCAGAGCAAACCGTCACTTAAAGCAGAAACGCCAAGAGCGTAGGATGTATTTCCCTTATAACTTCTTAGTATGTGACTTTCCAGCTCTATAACCTTCACCACTGGAAAGAGATCGTCATTACGCACATAACCATATTTTTCTTGGTTATTTAGGACCTCCTATTGAGTTACTACCCGACAATGTCACTTATCTAGCATTTTAATATTTTACCCTTCCATATATAGTCTTGAGGCTTACTTAAACATGATGTCAACATTGACAGGCCCTTCACAGCCACAGGGACCTGACATCTGACAGATGTGCCTGCCAGGGACAGCAGTGCCTGTCCAGAATGACAGTTCTGACAGCTGACAGCTGCCGAACAGCCACCTGTCACTATCTGACTCACTCTGACTCACACTGACTCAACCTGCTTGGCATTACTCAGCAAAGGCTTGGCACTGTCCTATGAGGAAGCACAGCCCGCCCCAGTACCACACGGCACGCCTCTAAGTAGTATTATGAAG
>KN819388.1:120180-148045 GCA_000827475.1 Paxillus involutus ATCC 200175
TACTATAAATTATCCCTATCTGAGTGTGACTTCGCAAGTCCCCCTCTAAGTGCGACTAAGAACTAAGCTAGGGTTCTATACTGTTAGTCCCTGCCAGTCCTAATCGACCTGAACTAAGCTACTAAGCGCTTCATAACACCTAAGCACTGTAATCACTAGTACTAGCTGCTCAGTGACCCAATATTAGCCAGAGAGTGCTATAGGTCAAGCAGTTTGATAGTCAACACTAAGCCAGTCAAAGGAACAAAGTTAGTAGGCTGTAGACTGCGTCTAAGGAGCCCATTTCTTGTCCACAAAGTCCCTAACCCATCCCTGTTTCAAGATAGAACCCGTCTATCACCACTTTTCTAAGACTCCGTATACCGTTACGTGTCAAGGAAACCATCCATTCGTTCTCTAGCAAAGCTTTACAAGCCTTCGCTACCTGTTGAACCCAGCCATCTGAGAGATATTTGTGAAGCATTTAGCAGCGCAAATACCATCACCTTGCAATGAACACCCACATTATCAGCCTTTCATAGTTTTAGTTTTGTTAGTTTTGTGTTGTTGTTTTAACGAACCGCTGACCATGACCTGTGGAAGATAGGAACGTCTAGGACTCAGCTGCTAGTCTACCATTAGGCATTTCACTCATCTCCACTAAGGAAGAAGACAACACATGCACCCAGTAATGGACATTGGCATCCTTGTGAATCTTGAAGGTCTCCAATGCCAGCATGTACCTGGTGATGTTAGTGTAGCCACTGGTCCTGTCCTTAACCCTATAGTAAGGCCACTTGACAGCAACAGGCTGACGGTGAGTTTGACCAAGGCCGCTAACTGTGAGTGGTGAGAGGGTTAGGTGACTAAGGTTTGCAGTCTTGAAGCCCCTTGACCAAGCATGCCACTGTCAGAGCGATCAACAGATAGCTCTCCATTAATGCAGGTGTCCTCGTTGAAGTGAAAAGACTGAAATGCATCATCCTGCAATATCTTGGATAGCTCAATAAATGGAATCAGATGAAATTCAATGTGCTCCCTGATCACCCCAAGGACTAGAATAATGTTTTTAACTGTTGGTAATTTGAAAATTAATGGAGATAGACTGACCTTGGTTTGTATCAATTTGCACTGACCCTCCATGATGAAGCACGTCTTTCAAAAGATCATGATCAGGTGATTGATAGACCTGAGCTAAAGCTTGACATTTTCGAGGGGGAGAAGTAGCACTTGCATTAGATGGTGTACTCTTCTGTAATGTGGGGTATAAGTTTGACATAATCGTCTGAGGGATTTAAAATAATGTGTACTAACATGTGATGGATGCATAGTAGGGCAGATTAATAGCCACTCAAATTCAGCATCAGAATCAGAGGCATTGACTCCGCCATCCTGAGTGTCACCTTTCCCCTGCATGTAATTTAGTAAACACTATCTAAATCAACTACTTCTGAAATTGTGTGGGGACGTACCAGATTGTCAATCTGATACTGTGACTTGGAAGTTCCCATTTGGTGGGGAATATTACTATTGCTGTGCTGATGCCGAGCCTGTATGGATCTTCATGATGAAAACAAGAACATGATTGTTGGATCATATCTCACCTGGTCCATAACTTGGCGTGACACTTCCTATGTGGTATTAAACAGTAAGTATCATACCAATCACAGCCAGACAGTGGCCATGCATACCTCAAGTTCTTGGGTCTCCCTATCATCCTTCCAGTCAAGGAACTCATCCCACTGACATTCTGGAACCACCACCAAGATAAATGTCTTCGTCTTGAACAATCCTGGCTTTGTGGCTCTACTACAACCAGTGGACTTCACTATGCACCGTGGGTAGAAGTATGCATCTGGTGATGCATGTGTTGCCAGAGCAACCCAGTCACCATCCCGGACTACAAACTCGTGCATGCACCAATTGAACTCTGGACAGAAAGCGGTAATTTTCCCAGAAAGTGTACTTAAAGCCAGCCGAATAGGTTCTGGTGCAGTTATCTGTGAATCAATGTCCTGCCTTCCCTCATGGATGTTCTGTTCACTGTCAACATGTAAGTTTTCTGCCACCAGTACAGATTATAGTTGTTGACGTACACCAAAATTCACACCTTGCTTCTTGTTGGTCCGTTCATGGACAGCAGAGATATCCAATGTAATTGTTTTGACAGGAGGTCTGGCTTGCTGCTCTCTTTCCTGCATATAAAGCACATGATTTGATGTATATCCTCGGCCTTGTGGGTGAGCTGGTGGTGGTGGCATCATGGATTGATGGGAGGAGCCAGATGCATATGAATGCAGGCCTTGTATCCAAGAACTTGGTACCTCTGTATGGGGACCTATTACCTGTCGCTGACGAGCATGACCGACCTTCAAGCCTCTGCATTCCATCACGACTATTGGGGATGGCCACTGACGGTGCTGTACAGTGCGGTAATGCTAAGTATAGGACTCGGAGATGGTAGGGAACACTACAACATACTGCTTTCACGCTCTGATGGAACCCCACTGACATGGCTGCTTGCATGAGCTGTGGTTTTTTGGCTTTGCACATAGTGGTTGTAGCAAGATTGGCAAACATGCAATCCAAGCTTTCCTGGCATCATAGTCACAATGTAATGGCATTGTTCACCCTTATGAATTGTTTGACAACAAACTGGTCGGTCACAGATACGATCCTCTGCAGCAACAGCATTTGCGGTGAACTGCATAGTAAGTTCCATTGAGGGGGGAAAGTTGAGATGGACCGTTGAGTGCTAGTCAATAATACTTTCTATATACTGACAGTGTGTACCCTGAGCCAACCAGGGTGCCAGAGGCGTCAACAAACCAGGTCCGCATGAAATTTGGTATTGTATGATTTGTCTAGAATGATCTCAGACACAAGATTGGATCTGGGTGGTGTGCTTATGTCCATGGCTGTTAGTATCCAGCCAACTTGAGGAAAGTGCAAAGTCAGAATCTGTCAGATGCTAGACTTCCAACTCCAACTCGGAGTGCCTCACTAGTAATGCACCTCTGCAAATGTCCAGAGTCAGGGACATTGTGCTGGACTTGGACCTTGCCATGACATGTTTAGGATATACATGAGACAGCGGCGAAATGTGTTACTTGTGGTGATTTCGCACTCTGTGCCCATTTTACACTTTATATTGTTCATACAGCGCTAACCAGCACTCCCTTTCACTTCTAACCTATCCCATTGAATTCTGTGCCTCAACTTACCCTATATATCAACTCAGTTGAGCATTCCAGCTTGTTCTCATTGCTCTGCCCTAGCAGAGCAATGACTTGTAGCTTCCACTTTGCAGTTTACCTCATCTGTTTACATTTGTTTACATTTGTTTACATTAGGTCGCCCATAGTCCTCAGAGTCCACTGTGGGCAGTCTTTGGTTACTTACAGTGGACTCCAGGTACTGTATACATTCATACCCATTCAATACATTGGTTACTCACAGTGGACTCCAGTTCCTAGCTTATTTCAGCTCCCTGAGTCAACCCATTCAGTGCAATAGCACTTCTGCAAGCTTCTGGCTTGAACAATCTGTAAATCAATTCATAAACCATAAGGACAGGAAGAATCGAATGCCAGTGATTTGCTGCATAATGAGTTGATGTGCAATTGCAGTGGTCAAATCCAGACAATGAGATGGCCTCACCTAAAAAATCTCTTTGTCTTGGTCACTGACACTGTTGAGAGCTTCAGGAAGCATTTCTGAGGGGTTTGTGTTTCCCAGTGTCTACCTTACCAGTGACCCCCTGACTCACATTTTGTTCAAGCCAGAAGCTTGCAGAAGTGCTATTGCACTGAATGGGTTGACTCAGGGAGCTGAAATAAGCTAGGAACTGGAGTCCACTGTGAGTAACCAATGTATTGAATGGGTATGAATGTATACAGTACCTGGAGTCCACTGTAAGTAACCAAAGACTGCCTACAGTGGACTCTGAGGACTTTGGGCGACCTAATGTAAACAAATGTAAACAAATGTAAACAGATGAGGTAAACTGCAAAGTGGAAGCTACAAGTCATTGCTCTGCTAGGGCAGAGCAATGAGAACAAGCTGGAATGCTCAACTGAGTTGATATATAGGGTAAGTTGAGGCACAGAATTCAATGGGATAGGTTAGAAGTGAAAGGGAGTGCTGGTTAGCGCTGTATGAACAATATAAAGTGTAAAATGGGCACAGAGTGCGAAATCACCACAAGTAACACATTTCGCCGCTGTCTCATGTATATCCTAAACATATCTGTTTGATTAGGCGCAGAACAGCACCAACAGCTTGACCGTATGATGAATGAAGATGAGCCCCACATATTAGATGGTGGAGTAGAAAATGCTAGTGAAGCTGAGGCGATGGTGGTCTGGGAGTTTTCAGATGAGGAGGACACAGCTGGCCGAACTTATGAATGGTAACACTGACTTCCATCACCTTGCTTGCGAAGCAAATTTTTGCCTTCAATTTACATTATGTGTTGTCTGCATCAATGAACATGTTAACTAAGATAGATACTAGGCAACATTCTCCTGCAAGCAAGGTCTAAGTCGGTGACGATGACCCCTAGTTACTAAATATCGAGGAAGTACATTCATATGTTACTTAGATGACAAACATTCTTGGACTATTTCAAAGTAAACAATGCACATGTACACACAAGTTTTGAAACTGACGGCTCACATCACCGGCAAAAATTATAACGTGAATATTGTGATGGTGCTGTGATGCATTGACCAAAGTCCTGTGGAAGCATTGACTTTGAATGGAAGGCAAGGAGCTGAAAAGAAGAGCATGGTTGTCTGGTTTTGAGTGTGATTGTCTGGTTTTGAGCATGGTTGTCTGGCTTTCCATATGAAGAGGAATACCCAGATGCCAGCCTTTCTCTCCTTTGGGAAGCAGCAGGACGTAGTGCAAGGTGGAGTATGCATGGTGAATGTGACTTATGTGGTGCAAGCCTCCAGCTTGAAGACGAAGAACAATATTCCAATTCTCATTCATGGCATCAGAGCCATCTCCAGGAATGACGGCAGCAATCTCATTTGCTGTGGATAGGTTGTACCTTCAACCATCCATGCCCTTGCTGAGAGATGAAGTCAAACGTGAATGTTAGTACACTGCTCTGGAGGTTTTTCAAGCATGACTTGATAGGCATGCTTGTAGATGTTGACGTAGGGATGGTGATTGAGCAGCATATCATGCAGATTGCACAAGATATTGTGATTGAGCTGCTGATTTCCATCACGGCAAAGATGAATTTCAGTTGCCTCCTCAGCGTTATAGATGTAGAGCTGAGCATAGCAAGGATCTTGGCCTTCTGGTGGTAAGTGGCTTTCCATGAGATGATGAAGACCACCATGGATGCAAAAAGAAGAGGTTCCAGAATGGTGAGTTATCCTTTCATCAACTTCCACTCCAAGAGAGGTGAATGCCAGAGTGAACAATCTACGTCCATGGGACCAAGATCATGAATGACCACAGGTGGGCAATGGTATGGGAAGCGGGTTATTATTGGGTGGTGGTGGAGTTGGTGGTGGGATGGGTAGTGGAGGAGTTGGTGGGTGGTCACCATTTGGAGGGTCATCATCAGAGCTATCTCCATTGTCTCCATCACCAGGATCACCTGGTGCCTGAGCTACTTGATGACATTGCTCCTGGTCTTATTCATAGTGTTGTTTGGAGAGATGATTGTGCTCTCCATAGAGGTCATCCAAGTGCTCCTGCCCCTCATGTTTCCTATGCTCCTGAGTCAAGCATGTTGCTCAAGTTCCTGGTGAAGGTGCTCCTGTTCAGCTTCAGCAGCCTGCCTTTCCTGCTCAGCAATCCATTGCACTCACTGCTGTTCCTCGGCAGCCTGACTTTCTGCTTGCTCAGCTGCCCACTGTAGTTGTTGCTGTTCCTCAGCAGCCTGCCTTTCTGCTTGCTTGGCAATCCATTGCAGTCACTGCTGTTCCTCAGCAGCCTACCTTTGAGCTTGCTCTGCCTTCCATTGCAATTGCTGCTGTTGTTGTTTTTCAGCCTCTTGTTGAAAGTTGATTATATTTTGGTGAAATCCCAGATTGAAAACATTGTAATCTGGTTCAGGAGGGTTAGGAATGGGGGCAGCAGGTGCAGGAGCAACATTTCCATTACACCTTCAACAATTTCAATGTCTTTCTATATGAGCATTCTCTGTCGTGCTGCTGCTGCTGAGGGAAATGGTGGATATGAATACCCTCCTGTTGCCGTGGTTGAGCAGCCCCTTCATAGAAAATATTTCCATGGACTGGAATGGGTGGAGCTGGCTGTGGCCAGATAGGCGGTGGGGGTTGCATGGGTGGCATTATAGGAGCACCTCCATATGGCTGCATAGGCTGCAACACGGGAGTGACTCCCTGTGGCTGCATGGGCTGCATCACAGAAGTGAATCCCTGTGGCTGCATGGGCTTCATCATGGGAGTGAATCACTGTGGTTGCATTACTGGAGGAGGGGAGCGAGGAGGATGGTGGTGAGCACGCCAAGTGCGTTGCACTTCATGTCGCTCAATGACATTGTGAGGCATGCCAGGAAAATTATTTAGAGGGACAGGGGGATGATTCTATAATAAAATCACCCACAATTATTATTAAGATCTTAGTTTTAAATAATTAAAAACACCTACCATAAGAGCAGGGGGAGGATTTTGTGGTATTACAACAGCGCGATATGGCTGATGGCGCATAGGTGGTGAGCCTAACTCACAGCGCTCATGCTTAGCATGACGTGCAGCATTTTGAGCACATTCGGGGGAAGTAAGAGGAGTCTCCTTGACAAAGACAAAGATTAATTAAATTTAGAGAAGATAGAGAAACAAAGAAAAGTACTACATATATATTATAGCTCAATAACAAAAGGAAGGAGTAGAGAGAGCTGTCATCAGATCAGCACACTGAAATATACATAAAGTCAAAGGCAGTCTCACCTTGTAATTAAAGAGAGGGAAGAGAGGTGAGGAGGGAGAAAAGGTGGTGGAAATGGAGAGAGATGTCCGCAATTTTGAAACTTAGGGTTAGGGTTTCAGCCCCAACATTGGTGTAGCAAGATAATTAATACACAGTGGACTGGGAGTGAGGAAGGCTCATCTTGTGATCAATAAAGACCTGATAGAATGTAGAGGGATGAGGGGTGAGGGGAGCAGGTGAGGGGGAACTCGAAATATAGGATTTGATGTGTGGAGAGAGGTGACCGCAATTTTGTGATCTAGGGTTAGGGTTTCAGGCTTGGGACTTGGACTGCTATGAGGAAACAATAATTGATGCTACACAAATCAATTTGAGAGAGACTCACCTTGTCAAGAAAAATCTGTTGAATGCAGAGGGGAAGAGAGGTGAGCTTGAGAAAAGGAAGAGAAGAAGAAACATATGAGGATGAGGATTTTGATGGCCTTAGGCACTGCTACGCTTGAGGAGGCCGAAAAAGGAAACTCACATGGCATTAGCAAAATTGCACAAAATACACAAAATACCCGAACTACCACACTATTTTTCATGTTGAATATAGCAATAATCAAATTCAGATGTGGTTGCATGGTGATATAATAGCTCCTAAAATGGTAATACATGATATAAATGTACTTGTCGGCCAAAAAAGGAAATATCTAGGGTGGCATTTTTGTGCTTTGGGGTTTTGCTCGTGCACAAACCAAGGCTGGTTTCACACCAGGATCTTCAATGTTTTGAGGGCCTTAGAATAGATTTCATAATGGAATTGAAAAGTATTATATTACACATGCCCTTATTGGAGGGTAAGAAATATTATATTTAAGGGGTCAGCAGAATAACTGTGAAAACATTTCATTATGTGGAAGATTCTCAGTGAGATAAAAACATAATATTTTTAGAGGTTATAGAATATGATGTAGAATATTAAATTCTGAAAAGTGTTATGAAAAGTATTATGAGGTCCTCAAAACCTTGAAATGCTGATAGTGGCTCTGTTGCCATGGTCCTGTAGCACCAGGATTGCAAGTGCTCAATACTACTTTGGGAGTTTCAATATTTTAGCCACTCCATAACATATTTCATAATACTTTTCAGAATTTAATATTCTACATCACATTCTATGACCTCTAAAAATATTATATTTTTACCTCATTGAGAATCTTCCACATAATGAGATATTTTTGCAGTTATTCTGCTGACCCCTTAAATATAATGTCTCACCCTCCAATAAGGGCATGTATAGTATAATATTTTTCAATTCCATTATGAAATTCATTCTAAGGCCCTTGAAACATTGAAATTCCTGGTGTCTTCAAATTCAAAACTTTTCACACAACAAGGTATGCATCACCTTTCGTAAATGCTACATACATTACCGCAGTCCATCCAATAGATCTGCATCAACCCTATCCCCCTACAATGGTACAAAGTGACTTTCACTGGCCTCACTGTCTCAGCTGGAATAACCTCGTAGAAGTACATCACTGGACAGTCTTGCAATATGGAAAGAAGTAGAACATATTTTGATGCTTTTTAATTGGCAAAGAAGATCAAATGACGGGCTTAGATGGAATACAACATATTACTGATGGCAGGACATGGGCAGAGAACTGTTGATAATAGAAGCAAGATTTGGTACAAAGTGACAATAGTTCTGCTGCCTAATTGATTAACTGTAACAGCTTTAAAGATGCAATGTAGGAACTTCCACATAATTCCCTCTACCATTTTCCCCTTGTATCATGACCTTCAAAGAAGATATCCTATACTTCATGAGCATCCTTACACTTTCGAAAACATAATAACTTTGTTCATAACATCACCAGCATAACGACCTGGAGGACAAAATCTCTGATATTGAACGGCATACTGGATCATTTAGGTTATCCATTGCCACTACTCTGAATGCCATCCACGGGATCTCATGTTAACATGCCACATCATGTTCATCATTAATATGCACATCCATAAAGTTACCAGTGTCACTTGAAATCTAGCATTCCTTATTAGATGGATTATCAATCAAATGCACCAGTATTTCGACCATTTGGCTATTGATCAATGTCATCATGCAGAATCCTGAACCCCCCCCTACATTTTCTTCAGCATTCCATTTGTTACATGATTGCCCAACTCAATGAACAGTTTGGGAGTATCATTTCCCTCTAGAGACCTGATATACTCTGTCACCAAGAGGCTCTCAGCCCCTTTGATGTGATCGAAGATGATATTTCTTTGATCCAGTGTCACATCATAGAACTTGTCAAGGAGTTCCCATTATTTTCAGAAGCATTGGATACATTATTCGACACTGGGTCCAAGATCACTTGGATGTTCATGTACGTCAAGCATCCGTTTTACCACTGTATACAAAATATGACATATCCCTCTAGTGAGCATCAGCACGATGAAGCTGATGTGACATATGTTGAGCTAATGCTTGCTTTCAACCCTCAACTAGATGACTCAGAGCGACAATGACGATAACCCCATAACCCCCCCTCACGCCCCTAGTGATCTAACACTGTATCATTCAAACACCACAGAGTACAAAGACGTGATAGAACCTTAGGCCATACTTCAAATTATTCCGTTCACACATGCAATCAATGTAATCCTGTTTCCTCCAGAACTAACACTTCTGATAATTCATAGTCACTAACTCGTTATAATTAATTATTTTTTTTATTCATCTCACCTTTATCTTCTGTTAGTAATACTGTACTCAATGTACCCAAGTTGTTGTCTGGAATGTTGTATTCATTATTCTCGTCACATGACAATATGTAACTCCATATTTCTCTAACTTACTCTTGCACAACAACCATGTCCACTTCATCGAAACTTTCCTGAAAGTCAAAGGAAAATCATTGGGTTATATCTTCTCAGGGTCAGCGTTATTACTCACCACTGTGTGCTAGTTTCCCAGCGATGTAAACCCACTTCATCGACTTGTTGACTATTCGTTCAATGACATGAACATTGTCTTCGAATTTATCTCTCTATGCCTTGTTGTCTGGTGGTGTGAACATCACTTGATTGTCGTCCTATTCCATCCTCTTCAGTTGTTTTTCACCACCCCCAACTCTGTTCATATGATCACTTGAGCATCATTGGACAATTCTCATTTGTATTTTTATTCAAATCATTCCCGCTACCCATCTACTACCATCCTATCTTCACTCTCTGTCTCACTCATGTTCCACCATTCCATCTCTGTTTGCAAGACGATGTGAATGTCGTCTTCGAATATATCTCGCATATCTATCTCTATCTATGTGTGGCGACCAGACAGTTGTTGTATTGTCAGATGTAGAAGGGACCGTCCTGGGGGCTTGCATTGTCATGGGTTTATTTTGATAGAAGTTGTGGCCACAGATGAAGTGGTGCCATATATGATCTTATTTAAGCAATATGTTCAAATTTTAATGGATTATAATGCTAACAAAATTCATTATTAGATTTATTGTAGAAAAATAATTATTGTCAGGCTTTCCTGACCCCATAACCAAAATGTAGTTCTGAGTGGGGTGAATTAATTAATATTTATATTCCATCATCTAACTTCCATTTCATTGAGATATGACTCAAACAAACTTACCTATAAAAGGAAATGTTGCCAAAATCTATTTATTTTCCCATCACTGTGACAACACTGCTTGCATTGGATATACCTGGTATAAACTGAATTAACTATGGTATGATAATAATTGTTACTAAATCATCAGTTACCAATGACTTATGCTTTCTGAATGAAGGAAGTGTTAGATTAACCTAATAATTAATTCAAATATATTGATGATGTGAGATTATGATAGACTACCAGACAAGTCACCTTTTACAAAAGTATTATTATAAGGGTATTATAACACATGTTTGTGATATTTCCTTTTATAGGTAAGTTTGTTTGAGTCACATTTCAATGAAATGGAAGTTAGATGATGGAATATAAATATTAATTAATTCACCCCACTCAGAACTACATTTTGGTTATGGGGTCAGGAAAGCCTGACAATAATTATTTTTCTACAATAAATCTAATAATGAATTTTGTTAGCATTATAATCCATTAAAATTCAGACATATTGCTTAAATAAGATCATATATGGCACCTTGTGGTCAATTCATTTTCTGGATTGACGTGGCATGTATAAATTGAGTCTAGTTTGTATATATCCCACTGATCCCTGCTGCAATGAATGAGTTTGCTGCATCTGAGTGACTTATTACTCCTTTGGCAATGAATGGGTGCTTACCTGCAGATGCTGATTACCCACAGCCAGACACCTTCATGTTTCACCTCTAATGCTCGACTGGCATTAGGAACTAACTTCCAAGTCATTGTACCATTTGGCTGGACTTTGACCACAATATGTTGGTAAGTAACATTTTCGGTTGTTGGGCTGCCACGAGCTGAAGCTGTCAACGGATCATAGGGAATAAATATGAGCTTCAAGTTAGGGTGTTGCAAGATGCGTTGATGCTGTGATTGGTCTAAAAGTCCAGGGGTGCAGCCTTCGATAGTGGTAATTGGTTGGGACGCCATAGCTATATGCAGTTGGACCGCACAAGACTACCACACAGGACTTAAATACTTGTACACCAATTGTTACCACAAAAACAAAAGATATATTCGGTCATGCTGCATACAATAATGTATCCTGTTACTCATGATCACAATAACAGTACCAGACTCGTTGCCCACCTAGCAACCTTGGGTGATGTTTTTTTGTTAATCCTATATTGAGTCAGTTGGTTTGCTTTCCCAAACAGGACAAGGCTCACTTGGGATAAAGTCAAAACAACAATGTAGCCTGGAGCAAATTGCCATTGCATGTAGTGCGATAGAACCCAAGCCAGTTTTACTTCTTCCAAGATGGAGCTTACGGTAGTGGAATAAACCTGAGCAGGGAAGTGAGGGTAGTGATGAAAAGGGTCAATACCCGATGCAGCATTCTGATGTTGCACTGCGAAGAAGATCTTGCCATTGCTCCCAAAGATGTACTTGATGCAACCTGGCACTGCCAGAAGGCTTGTGTCGCCACCAGGGTGGTAGGTAATGAGGCTGTTGCCAACATGTGTGGAACTTCTGGCATACACCAATCTGTTCATATGATGGTAAGCATGAAGTGTGACACTCGGACAGGATATCAATATTCACAGATCAACAGGTGTTGCAGAAGGTTGGGTGTGCGAGGGGTCTTGGCTTTCGAGAGAAATGTCCCCCTGGTCCAGGCCCAAGTCACCTTTGGGTGCAAAGGCCTTGTGAAAAAGTGCTTCACACTCCTTTATGGTAGGAGGACAGTTGTTGCAGACCAACCATGCCTTCAGCTGGGCTGCCTGGACTTAGGAGCCAGGAAGCGTTAATTTCAATTGGCCTATGTAATATTATTGTTGTTCCCCCTTGCTGGCAAGTTGGTACATACCAAATTTATTATTGGTAGGCAAGTGTTGCAGTTGGCTGATCAGGCTCTCAAATGGGAAGCACCACCACGAATGGACTGGACCAAAAGAAAGGAGGAAGTGATGGATGTGGATCACCATATGACCATTGGGACGATAATCAACAAATGTATGAACTGTCTTCAGCCGTGATAACCAGACACCCATGTAAGACCAGTATGCAACGGCGTGCTCAGTGGTCATAGACCTACCTAGCACATGCAATATGGACGGCAGAAACAAGTGCCATGGTATGGTCTAAAGCTTCACACAGCTGGCATGCAATGGCCCTGGACTTGTGTGTGGTACTGTCTCCCCACATGCTAACAAGCGCAAGTGGAAGATATACAGTAATCATAGTGCGCCCCTTGTCGGCTTTCAGTGTGTCTGCTTTTGGCGCTCCAAACTCATGTGGCATGCTCCTTAGCCAAGAATGTGTGTCCACACTTCTAATCACAGACTGTATGCGCTCAATCACCTCCCGGGTTCTGAATTTGACCGATTGCGGAGCACTGAACCAAGGTTTACTTTGCCACTAGTCAATCATCAGGCAACAGTAGAATAAAGCAGCATCAAGGGGAAAATTACCCATTTGGCTAATGCATTAACCCAGTGTACCTTGAATATCTTGCCTTTGATGGTCAGGCAAAAACACAGATCATCTGCAATGAAATTCAGAGGCTTCATGTTTTTTTGTGGCGAGTCGTTTAGTAACCAGATCAATATGGTCCTTGATCCACTCTTCCTCACTGCTGTCCTCCGTGTTGAAATCTTTGATCAGGGTGGTGAGTAACACTTGGATATCCTTGACTTGCTTAATGTCCTTGGCCATCAGACCATCCCTGGTGGGATCAGGGGCACTAAAATGATTCTCGAAAGCAGGGGGAGCACCTCAGGAGCATCAGCAATGGTAGTAGTAAGGCACAGGACATCACAGACATGGAAACCGGTGATGTCCTTAAGAATGCAGTGCATGGCATCTATGACCAGTTGATGAGCTGGGTCCCAATAGGGTAGCCTCCAGAGTGGCAACCAGCATACACCATTCTTGGTGAATAGCTTCTCTTGCTCCACTGCAGAGTCCGCATTCTTGTATTCTTCTGCTTGGCATTGTAAGGTATCCTTGTCCTGCAACTTCCAACAGTCCGAGTTGAAATCTGTTCTTCTGAGTGTCTTTAAATCACTGCAATTACAAATGCTGCAGTAAAAGTGGCTTCTGGGGCCAGATAGTTGGGCTGCTTTCTGAGCTGCCAGAAGATCACAGACAACACAAACAACCGCGGATCTAACAACTCGACCAGCAGGATGAAGTGCTGTGCGATTGAAATGGACCCCCCTTTCCCAGCTGCCCACCATATCATTGATAAGGGGGTTGAGAAAGTGGTTTAGTTGGTCGCCATGTGGCTCATTGGGACCCAGGACAATTCCCGCCCGCTAGATACATGTTCTTGGATTTGTAGCATATATCGAGAGGAAGGTTGAGGCAGGCACAGGAGATAACCCCGCATGAAGTGGTTTGGCCATGTACATGGATGCCTTTGACATGGAAAAAATTGATGTTCATTGAAAACGCAAGGCGGCCTTCACCCTTCCGGTCAATGAAAAGGGTGTTTGGCAAAGGACCCTTGAAGGCCGTCAAAAATTGACCATCCCATATGTTCTGTGAGCTCACAGGTGGCAGGAGATTGAGAGAAGCCATTAACTGGTCACATGGCTTATCAACGAGCGTGTCAATCTCAGATCTGGAGAGGAAGCTCGCCACAAAATCGTGGAAGTGGTGGTAGACATATGGTTTAACAGGAGTGTCACCAATCAATGATGGTCGAAGTAAGGGCTGATTGCACACAGGCAACCACAGCTTTGGTTTATTGGTACAATGACTGGGATACTCGGGAGTGGCTGAACCCGGTTTGAATGTAGGTTTATGGATACAGCTGCAGGACGGGCAAGTAGCATAGACCCTTGACACTCCTATCCATGTGACATCCACCCTAAACATCCAGTATAAGCTCTAATCTGAAAATCTATAAACAATATGCTCCTTGACAAACATAATGCAGGTGCCAACTTTTTACTGACATTGTACATGTGGAATGACTCTTGGATATCTCACGCACAGTCTCTAGAATGTGTCTTGGTTCCAGGCATCACTCAATAAAATTTTAATTTATTGCTTGTATATAGTATGAGCACCCAGTTGCTGCTGGTATGATATCCCAAAAACCTTTTTTGTCAATGACCCCAAGGCGAAATGTCACGTCCCATGACTTCCCCATCCAATCCAACCTAATCCCAACACAATCCAATGTATCCTGATGTATCCCGACAACATCGGATTGTACTTAGACATTTCTTTCATCTATTTCCCGTTTAACCCCATGTTCCATTCGTCATCCACACGCCATTACTTTGTCATCCCAATCATAGCCTTGTTACTGCACGTCGGGATTCCCTAACCCCCAATGCTATTCCGTTTATATCATATTGGACTTCTAGTATATAAACCCTTTGTAAATTCCCTACTTCCTCAGTTTGAATATCAACTAGATATCAATCCCGAAATCTGTTGTCCATCTGAATCCTTCTTTCCCTAAGTCTGAGTTGACCTCAGGACTTACAATCCGACCCCGGTCGAAATCAAGAGACAGGACTCGTACAGGGGTGCAACATATATGTTGAAGCCACAGTCTCTTAAAACTCCACCACTTTCCGGAACTCCATTCCCATCACTCCGATAACCTGATCCATTGGGTTTGCTCCGAAACCCCGGGATTGAACCAGACTCTGATACAAAATCAGCAATTGGACATGTAGTCTAACTTCATTGACAGTGCTTACAGAAGGTCACAGAGCCACAGAGCTCACAAAGCAGCTATTAATAGTACTAGTTATCAGTGTAGTAGTTATTGACTTAGACAATTTTTGCATGACCTAGTATGCACATTTTCAACCCCACTCATATGTCACATCCATCCACTCAGCTAACCCACATCCTACCTGGCGAGCAGACAGCACCCATGTCCAGGGTCCAACTCGTCAATGAAGTTAAAACAACCATGTACTGAGAAACAAACTGCATCATACACATGAAGACATTGAGGGGAGCCAGGGGAGTGTAGAATTGAGGAGTTGAAGGAGTGAGGAAGCAGACGACAATGACAGCAGGGATGATGACCACCATTGTGCACATGTTGTGTGCCCCAGGAGCCCCAGATGGTATGTCAGACAGCTGTTGAGGACGAGTTGCAAGCATGATGTAGAGCAAGGAGCCAATGACAGTTTGAAAACGACTGCGCAAGTTAGGATTTGCAGCAGATTCATTTGGCAAAGCATAGTAGCCTTGGGGAAGACCAAGCCCTCAACTCTCTCAGTAGCACCTTCACCCCCTGTAGTACATCACTCCTGTTTCCTATGCATCCCTCCCGAGTCGTTTCCCAGTCACTAAGTGAATCGATACACATAGAATCTGTTCAAATGAGATGTTAAGGTACAGGTCCAGAAAAGAAGATCATAACAATTAGTGGCTGCAAGAATGCAGTTTCAGTGTCCAAGTCAGCATATTCAACATCAGGATAAACCACTGTGTTCACAGTGAGCAGTGTGGTCATTTTAGCATGAGTGTTCATGTTGGTGGGCAGACTTCATTTCGGCAAGATGTTTCTTACTGATGCATAAAGTAGCCTCCATTATATTATAGGCACATTCAATTTGAAGCCCCACCTTCCACCATTTCTGGTTGGCAACTATCTGATATATGCACTCCAAGTTAGCTCCATGCCTTATATATACACTGTGTGTCAGTCTAAGATTTGCTGTGAGGTGGTGGTGATTTTGTGGTGGTCTGAGGTCATTGCCATGTCCTTGAGTGTTTTCTCTATGCCTTTATGCTCATCACTCGAGGTCGATGCAATGATTCTAACTGATTATTGAGGGTAGGCTCAGTGAGCATGTTTGACTGAAGGTTCTTGGCAAGAGTGAGAAGCAATGGATGAAGCTCAGCTCATATCATGTGAACTGGAAGTAGCACTCTTTGAATATAGAAAACTGAGTCTATGGATCACTATGGAGCATAGAACTGGGCTTATCATAGGAAGGAGACTTGGCATGACAAAGCAGCATTGTGGACACCTACATAATCACTGCCTGCCTGTCAAGCAATACTTCAAGCGCAATGACAACCAAAATCTCACTTATGTATACTAAAATTTGCAATGACACATATTCTCCTCAAGGCATACAAGGTTTCTGCTGCCCTTTGGCAGCAGTTCCCAAGTTAAATAAATTAAATTGGAAAAGGAAGGAGGGAAGGAGGCCACTTTGCATTCTGCTCATGTCCTTTCATCAGGAAACCTACAAAAAATCTGAATTTACTGGTGGCTACTAGCTGACTGGCAGGGACTTTTGTGAGCTAGTTGGCTGCTGGATTCTGGTAGCAGTCACCCAGAAAGTCAGTCAGTCAGTTAACCAGTGGTCTCAGAACTCCCAGAAGATTCAAAATAGTTCAGATGGTAAGTCTACCAGAACATCAGTATACAAGTCTAGCCAGACCATATCAGATTATGTCAGATATTTAGATTGCCAGTATGTCAGAGATATAGTAGAGTAAGATGGTAAGTCTATCAGAACATCAGCACATAAGTCCAACCAGACTACATTAGACTTTCAGGTTGCCAGCATGCCAAAAATATAGAGAGTAAGATGGTAAGTCTATCAGAACATAAGTACATAAGTCCAGCCAGACTATATTAGACTTTCAGATTGCTAGCATTCCAGAGATACAGATAGTAAGGTGATAAATCTATTAGAATATCAGTACATAAGTCCATCCAGATTATATTAGGCTTCTAGATTACTAGTATACTAGAGATACATATATAAGAGTAAGCCTAGTCAGCTTTCTAGACAGTAAGGACATCAGCTATTTAGCTGCTAGCTGTCCAATATCAGAAAATCACTTATTTGATGTACAGAATTGTGCAGCCCCATCCAGTCATCACAGTAACACAGATACTGTGGATTCTCCCCTACCTGGTGCTATATACAGTGGGATGAAATCTGTCCACCCTGTGATGAATCTGTGTTTCAAAGTCTGGTTCAATGCTGTAACTTCCAGATGGAGTCCGAAGGATCAGATTGTCAGGATAAGGGGGAGTTCTAACCTCAACTTTAAGGAATAAAGAGGAAGGGTCAGAGGCAAGTCTGGAGACTTCAGAGGGTTGTCAGGATTGGATTGGAATTTAGTTGATATTCAAACTAAGGAAAACAGAGGTGAGTTACATGAGGATTTATATACTAGGAGTCTGGTATGATATAAATGGGATAGCATTGGGAGTTCAGAGATCCTGATGTGCAGCATACAGAAAGCTATGTCAGGATTATAAAGAAAAAGCATGATGATGACAAATAGGAACATGGGATTAGTAAGGGAGAACAATAGATGACATATCAGGAAAACATAATCAAAAGGATATAGATGGACTTGATTACTAAGAAGAGTCTGAAGACTTGGAAATAGGAAACAGGAAATGGAAAACAGGAAGAAAGAAAATGTCTAGGTATAAATTGGACTGTGTTGGGATCCATAAGAATTCAAATAGAGATGAAAAGTCACAGGACATGACACTAGGGGAGCTCAGAGTTGTCACTGTTGCTTTCACTTTCACTTTTAGTCATGCACATGCTGTGTGAAGTAATCCCCAACAGTGCGCAGCACCAAACACTTCCCCAATAGCCCTAACCCTAACCCTAGTATTCCTAACCCTAACCCTGTATTACTCTATATTTTCTAACCCTTGTCTTAACTTTGAGTGGTGTTGGAGTTTGATATTTGTACCCAATTGAACTCCAATATGCTCCAATGCACTAAAACTGGACTCACATGTTTCAAGCTCCGAGAGGCAGTCACATTATTCAGGAATAAATATTATGTCTAACATTTAATAATCAGATTTTTGCAGGGTTCAAGTCTGATCAATAATGAGAGTGTACAATTATAAACCTGTAGTATCTCAAAGGTTAGGATGAGGGTTAGGAAACATTGAGGAAACATTCATTGATACAGGGATAGGGTTAGGAATATCAGGATTAGGATTAGGGTTATTGGAGAAGCGTTCAGCACTGTACACCTTTTGGAATTACTTCATACAGTATGCACATGACTAAAAGCAAAAGCAAAAGCAAAAGCAACAACTTTGAGCTCCCCTACTAATCAAAATTGTACAGTACATTTTGTGCCCTGGCTAGGTTTGGGATCCTTGTCCAAAAATTCCCAACTATCATTTGTGTTTTGGTGTTTTCCACATATTCATGAAACCCACTATAAAAGTTAGTAGTAAAAGTGTCCAAGAAGTGTAGTGAAGGTGTTCAAAAAAGTGTAGTAAAAGTGTATCTAAAAGTGTAGTAATAGTGTAGTAGCATCTGCCTAATTGGTAAGACTTGATGATTTGTGTTTGAGCATGTCATGTGATCACACCAACTGCCACATTGTTACTCTTTGTCTACCACACCACACTACACCACCATCTCCACCTCTAGGCCATCTACTACCCCAAAATGCCACCTGTCATGTAGATCAACAGGTGAACCACCCAGGTAAGATGTCCACCATAATAGGAAGGCAAGTGATGACAATGGTGAGGACATAGACATCCACTGTGCGCATGTTGTGCCCCAGGAGACCCAAAAAACATGTCAGACAGCCAACAATGAGGCCACTGGCACCTTGAACCCAAACATGATGAGCATCAGGCCGACAGGGACTTACCCCTAGAATGGCCTCCACCTATTCCAGAGCCTCCACCTGCACCAGCACCAGTCCCTAACCACCTACAACCACCACCACCAGCACCTCGCCCAGAACAGCTGTGAGACGACAGCAATGTGAAGTCGAGCAAACCAACTACACACCCTGTGAGGGGGAGTGGGATAACCATATGAGCCAGTACATTAGGCCCACTGACATCAAGGTCGATGCAACAAATGATGAGTCAAGGGACAAGCCAATGGTCAAAGAAGTTGAGACAAGTTGATGAGCCAGGGCACGAGGAAATAAAGCTGGTCAGCAACAAAACAGTAAGCCAGATGCATTGACGAACTCACCTAGGCCACCAACTGATCTACCCACCTTGTGAATCCACCACGTCGCCATGGACAACTCAAGACAAGACCCGCTATGCAGATAGCTCAGACACATGCCCCACAGCAGCCCCACAGCCATCCCTGTACCTCAGATGCCCAACCAACACCCTGAATGTGCTACCACCACTGTATCTCTGCACCCCAGATGACCTGCACCCATCATCCACGACCTGCCATGCAGCCATGTCACGTGTCAAGCTTCCACCACCCTGACTCCAAGACACCTGACCCAGGGCCCCAAAGAGCCCATGTAGTTTGTAGTTACTATCTTTTGTGTTTCAGTATAAATGCAATTGAATGGAACTTTTCCTTATTGACAAGCTGAAATCCTGAGTAACTATAGCCTGTGCTTACCAGGGGACTGCATAGCTACTGTGATATGAAGCTGGCAAGATAGAGCTCTACTTTTCTGGTGGAGCTTGGACTGCTGAAATCCTATTGGCCTGATAAGCTGGTTGGAGTTACCTGACTTGCTTGTCAAGTGAATGATAACCTGTGAATATGGAGTGGTCTGCTGGTCTGAAAGTGTATCCAGCTGCTTAGCTGGCATGATCTGAGGTGTTGAGTAGATAAGCTGTTAGCAGGTTGGAAGACTGAAGCTTCTGGAGTTCTGGCTGACTGCTACCAGAAACCTCTAGGCTGGGTGTCTGGCATGGACTGGGCTGCTGCAACAACTTATCTGACTTGTATGGACTTATCTTACTGCTGCTAGTGGCAGCCAGTCAGGCCAGTACTTTAGACTTTTTGTAGGTTTCCTAATGTAGATCAGGTGCTAAACTTTCAAGGGGGCCAACCCAAAACTCCATTTATGGTCTTTGTGAATGCACAGGAAGATTCTGAAAGGCTGGGTGCTAAGCACCTTCACCATACCATTCCAGAACCCCTTTGAGACAAGCTAAGTTATTATACTTTACCAAGAGCACCAGCACTTATTCTGACTGATTACTAGGAGCTTGACCTTCATAACATACACCTTGTTATTCAGTGGTGTTACACAAGATCATTAAGTATGGACTTGAATAGTGAATACTGGTCACCTATCATGTGACACTTCCAACCTCAATTTGAAGTATCTGGCATTTTCTGTCAGAGTGCCATTCACTATTTCTAGTCCCATTCAGCCACTTTCCACATCTTTCCACTTCCCATCACTCCACTCCACTCAAACTCAATCAACTGGCACTCACTGTCCTCAACAGCAAGCAGGGATTTTTTGTCTCGTCTTTGAACACTTGTCTTCTTTGTATCTACTATACATCAGTCTTTATGGGATAGAGTCCGAAACAAGCAGTATGACAAAGTAGAAATAAATGAAGCTAAATGAGAACACAAATGTGGCCAATGGTATGAATAGTGCTCATTGATATAATAGATCACCATTTTGACAATAAGACCAAGGGTGATGTCAATTCCACGAAAAGGGTCACTGATGGAAAGATGGTATACTGTCACAACCTGTGACATTCCCATCCCATTTGACCCAATCCCGACACATTCCAATGTACTTAGACTTATTTCTCCTTTGTTCTCTATTCTGTTTTCCATTTCCATTTCCGAGTCCTCAGACTTGTATTAGTAATTACATTTGTCTTATGTCCTTTTCATTAGGTTTCTCACCTTTTCCTTACTAATCCCACATTCCATTCATCATCATCATGACTTATCTTTGTAATCCTGGACATAGCTTTTAATACTGCGCATTGGGATTCCCAAACCTCCGACACTATCCCGTATATATCCTATCAGATACTTAGTATATAAACCCCTTGTACATTCCCTATGTTTCTTCAGTTCGAATATCAACTAGATTGAAATCCCAAAATCCTCTGACCATCTGAATCACCTTCCCAAGTCTTTGAGTTGATCTCAGGACTTATAATCCAACCCTACTTGTAATTAAAAGACAAGAATTGTATAGGAGTGCAACACATAAGTTGAAGCTACAGTCTCTTACCCCTCCGACATTTCTGGACTCCTATCCCTGTCACTCTGATAACCCGATCCTTCGGGTTTGCTCTGGAACCCCGGGATTGACCCAGACTCTGACATATACAGTGTACACATTTCCAAAACTCATATGTATTAACTCTTTAATGGCTGATTTTTATTGTATGCATCCACAGGACTTGTTGTTGAGAACAATATTATTTGTGAACTAGTGCTCAGGTGGTATGGTAAGGCACAGCCTTAGGCATTCTAAATAGGAAAGCATAGCCACCTTTAAATAATATATAAAGGGAGTGTTTTGCAGTCAGCCTAGTGAATAAATTAAATTTTATCCTCTCAATAAATTCATTGAGTAACTCTATGTGATTGTCCTCCCAAACAAGACTACTAAGTGGTAAATAAGGGACTCTGAGAGAGAGATTACCCTTCAATTCCTTCAATATAGACATCAGAAGCAAGGTCATCCACAAGTCTTAATATAACAACTGTCTAATGGAATATATATATTGTTGAATAGATTTTTTGAACATTATTAAATTATAAATGCTATAATAATAAATAAAATATTATATAAAACTCTCATGCTATAATTATATAAGCAATCTGATTATATTTAATTAAAGTATAGATAAAATTTATGTTTAAATATATACTGAATAATCATCTGCACTAATTGTTTTGTCTAAATATAGACATAATGTATTAGTAGTAGGCTTTGTCGTGGGCATTGTCAATCATGTTCTTCATCAGCTGTTTGCCGCAAGGCTGGATTGCAACATGGACCCAAAGATGAAGGAATGCATCTATGACAATATATGCCCAGGACGGTGCGTCTGCGGCAACAAATTGGCCTGGCCAGCAAATAGTGAGTAGTTGAACACTAGCCAGTAGAGACCCCTACCAGCGGTGCTGGGGTGTTGAAAGATGTTGATATAGGGGGGTGGGATGTGGTCTGGGGAAGCCGGTTCAGTGATATTCCATAATGATGATCCCATGATTTCATTGTACTGAGGTTGGGGGGGATTGTGATATTGCGGCGGGATGGTCTTGTCGACTGAATCAACAAGCTCACCTGAGGGATCTTGATTCATGGCGTCACCATTGAGAAGTTGGCTGCTAAATGATGAGTAGTATTGATAACTTTGATAATCCCCCGAAGGATGAGGGTCAAATGGTGCAAGTGGGGTATTGTCGTCCATCATAGCCGTATGTACCGTAATGGTGGAAAGGTAACTTGAATGTCTACTACTATATCATATTCAAGTTGTATTGCTTTATTGTGGTGACCAGCTGGGCAATCTTGTACCAGAGCCGAATTGGGCACGGGTGCTATTCATACTATCACTTAAGTACTTACCCCCCAACCGGCACCTACCCACTTTTCAGCACTCCACCAAATACACAACATTTTCACTTACTAATCAGCAAAGTGGTGCGGCCTTAGAGGTAATGAAGAAGGCAGATTTGTCAGCTCTCTGCTTGAAACCTTTTAGTTTCAGGAGTCCCTGGAATAATGAACCCTCCACTGCCAGTGTTGCGGGGTCAAGTTGACCCTGGGTCAAAGGGTCAAAGGTCAAGTGGGTCAGACCAATTTGACAGGGTCAGTCAATTGGTCAGACAGGTCAAACTAGCAGGGTGCACAATCACATGAAGCACATATGTTTGTTGACAGGCGCGTTGTGTGTTATGTGGCTGTGGTACTAGTAACATGTTAGCTAGACAAGTAATATACAATGAATTTCTGCACTAGTTCTTTCTACGTGATACTCTCCGCTATGCCCCCAAAGAGCCCTTGGTGGGGTCATTTTTACACCAATGACAAGAAATACAAGTCTAATAACACTCACAACAATGCATGGTATGACAAATGCATGCAAGTCAACATGCAGAAGCACTGCACTCATGATACAGCTGCATTTGTGTCTGGCTCCATCCAATGACTGCGAACAGATGCAGAAATATGAACTGCAGGTGAGTAAAGCCTCAACTACTACTCAAAGGTAATAGAACTTACAGGTTCATGTCCAGTTGAAGCCGAGAGTTTGGGTCGAAATGAGGGGGATCCCAGCCTCAAGCCAATGTGCGGGAAGCTTTCTGTAATGAAGGGACACCTGCGAAGTTGTTCATTAGTGTCCCTTGAGGTCCGACAGATGGCACGAGCAGCAAAAACAGATAAAAATGTTGCACCTATCAGTTCACCAGCTCCCAGCGACTTCTTCCAGCTTGCTGCTATGTATGTCCCTGCACACTCCATCACCTTCACCGATCAGTATAAACTTTCCAACCGTCAAGTGTTCACTTAAACAACAGAAAACATCGAGTTCTCTTGATCTACCCACTCCTGGCTCCTGGCCAAAGTTGTTGCAGCATGAATTTGGGAGTGACTTATGTCAAGTGTTTATATCTGCAAACATACCTTTCAATGTTGCCAATAACATAACTTTGAAGCAGTTTATGGGAAAATGGATCCCTGACTCAGAGGTTCCAGATTGGCGTCGGATGGGAAGTCAGCTGTTAGATGAGCACGTTGTACAAGTGGAGGCAAGGACACAGGAGCACATGAAAGGCAGCTTGGCAACAGGGCAGTGTGATGGATAGAAGAACATGGCAAAGAGGGCTCTAGTCAGCTCAATAATGACCATTGATTTCAAGGTAATGCCATAAGTGTTTAAATGATGCCAACACAATTAACTCACGCTCAGGTGGCAGCTGTACCTCATCTACACGCACAATATATCTGAAGAGCAGAAGACCACTGCAAATCTTTTGTCACATGTCCTTGCAGATATTCAGATAATGGAAGAACAGTTTGGGGTTACTGTGATTGCATGGTGTTCAGATGCTGCGGGGGATGCTCACAAGATGTGAAAGGATTTGGTAAAAGCCTGACTGTGGATGATTTCACTGGATTGCTGGGCCCATCAAGGGAATTTGGTGGTGGGAGATATTTTGAAGGCAAAAGTCAGTTTCCTCATGACTTTCAAGCAAGCTACAGAGGTCATTCAATGGTTCAATAACCATTCATGTGCCTTGGATATTCTGTGTTACAAGCAGATAGTTACATATCACAAACCACTGACTCTCATCCTTCCTGTCATAACTTGGTGGACGACTCATTTCCTATCCACACGACAACTTCTGGAGACTTCCACTGCTCTTCAATCATGCTGTGTCAAGCAAAACGAGCTACTTGTAAGCTGCACAGGAAACAAGTGGCCAGATCAGGAGCGAGCTAGGGACATCCTGTGTATTGCTACCAGTGCAGAGTTCTGGAAGAGCATCACTGTGTCAGGATTTTATTTTTTAATTTACAAATTAACATTGTCACCAGAGTCAAGATATCCCTGGAGCCCCTCGCAATTGCAGCAAATATACTGCAGGGAAGATATACAAGGCTCAATATCACAGCACTGTGCCTCGGGAACCTCTACCACATCTATGGGGATGTGAAAATGGATAGCAAGATTTCGACCACAGTGCATGCTAGTCTTGAAAAGCACTGGGCAAAGGCAGATCAAGATGTCTTCATTTGTGCTGTCGTGTTAAACCCCTTTCTCCACATGTCTTGCTTTTCCAGTGGAGTCTCAGAACTCACCCCGTTAGGACTGTACTCCATCATAAAACATGTCTTCAAATGCATCTTTCACCATGAAGGTGATCTACCCTTTCATGTAGCATTTTTTGATTATATTTCCTTTCTTTGTGAATATTCATGCAAGAGAATGCAGCTTGATCAGTTCAAAGAGCTGTACAAGAAATTTGTAAGATGTCATCATTAGACCTTCGTGCTCTGTCCTGACGTGGATAATTCTCTGCAGGGAGACCCAGTAAATGTCGTCCACATCTGGAAATACATGGACACCCAGGTTGAAGGGCATTGTCACCAATAGTGCAGGATGTGAATGGAACTTTAGCCAATTTGGCATTGTTCATACAAAACACTGTAATCACCTCTCTGAGTAGAAAGTCCACAAGGTTACACTCATCTGACAGGATATCCATCAATGGAACACTGAAGCTGGCCTCATCAAGTTGTGTAAAAAGCGCAAGTTCTCACAGTACCATCATTCTGAATCCACTGAGTCCAATGGAAGCCCAGTTTCCAGCTCTTCAACACCTCCAGATGAGCCATTGGTACTATCAGTAGACTCAGACAGCTCTGATGACGAGCAAGACAAAAACCTCACTTTTCGTGAGGTTGTGGATCATTTGCTGACAGATCACATTCCTATTGCAGACAAGTTGGATGACGCTGTGACAATCATCCAGCCGCCATTGGCTGCACCAACTGTGGCCTTGGGCTCAGCCTCTGCCCAATCCCATGGATTGCCAGCATCAACATCAAACACAGTACCCCAACATCCTCAACTACTGCCACCACCCACTAATTTGAGTTCAGCTGTGGGGCGCATCTGCATTCCTTTGAAGAAACTCTTCAATTACAGCCCTAGTCAGACAGAAAGCTTCGAGTCCATCTCAACTGGTGGGGTGAAATCACTCTTTGGCAAACTATGTAGGAAGAAGTTATAGTGGGTGGTGTTCAGCTCAATGCTTTACTTGTAGGCTATGTGTTATGTGGGGTGACACTAATGTGCTTGACCTAAGTAACAATTGACCTTTTTGAGCTACAATCCTTATGAAGGATGAGTTTTACTTTGGTTTGAAGAATATCATAGAGAGCAGAAGTGTCTGATGCAAGGTAGATTGCATAGAATAAGCTAAAGCACAACATAGTAATGCTACTAGTATATATAATGTTTGTGGTTGCATACAGACCAGGTAAAAGGAATATAATCATTGGCTAGAACATGATGGAAGGTGATGGAAGGCACAGCCTTTGAGGGTTGTGCTAGGTAGACTGGGTGAGACTACCTAAAGGGGAAACTGGGTTATGCCAGTGAAAGAGTCAGGTTCAGAATGATACAGAAGGAGATGGAGAGACAAAATGACATGGAAAGAGATAGAAGACATAGGAAAGGATAGGAGGTAACTAATATCATAACATTATCCCTTCTATATATTGAAAGTCACAGAGTTTCAAAATTCTCTATATTCAGGAGCAGGGGAGCCAGTGATGTTGGTGTTGGTGGCAGCATCAAAGACATTGTTGTAGTCGCCTATGAGAGTGGGGGAAGGAGCATGTCAGATAGGACAATTGAACTGGATGTGTCCAGGTTGGAAACATTAGCAAGTGGGACATTTGTACCACTTGTAATAAATGCAGATATGTCCGAGATGATGGCATTGGTAGCAAGCAGAGTTGTATTGTGGATGAGAGGGGGAAAGAGGAAGATGATCCCTGGCATCTTGCCTTTTGGCCTTGTTATTGGCAGCAATGATAAGGAGTAGACTGAATGCTTGTTCAGTGGTGAGAATTATGTTGACAGAGTTATCAGGGAAATCACCACTTCCTCGATGAGGAAAGGAAGGAGGAGAAGAGTGACCACTATGGGTGAGAGGACAAGTATAGATCATCTGGGCTCTGTTTCTTCAAGAGAGATGAGGAGGAGGAGGAGGAGGAGGAGGAGATGTGAGACAAGAAGAGGGCGAGGAAGACTCTTGAACAGGAGTTATGTGACAAAACCTATTATAAAAAGTTCGGGTGGTATGGGGAGGCATTCCTCTAGACATAGTGGGAGAAGATGAAGTTTGATTGTCAAAATCAGAGGAGCTGGCAGAGCTGGATAATGGTGGATAGTCTTGTGGACGAAGAGGATTGGGGTTTCTGTAGAAAGGTATAATGGACCTGTAGTATACCTTAGTAGTTAGTTGTAGTTAAGTAAAGGCTCAGTAGACTGCTTATAGACAGTTACTAAGTATATTCACCTGTAGTTAAATAAAGGCTACAGGAATATCAGCATGAGTCTAGATGAGTGTAAAATGGGTCTTACCTCAGTAGACTGCTTATAGACAGTTACTGAGGTGAAGCTAAAGACGATGACATACACAGAACTGTGTTCGTGTATGGTCATGATACACTAGTACCAACCTATACACTTGTCCACCAGAGCAGAGCATCACTCCAAGCAGAGACACCAGGAGTGTACAGTGTATTTTCATTATAACTCCATAGCATGCAATGTGCTAGCCCTACAACTTGTACCACATATTAGTACATCCCATATGCATATACCCCAGAGCAAACCGTCACTTAAAGCGGAAACACCAAGAGCGTAGGATGTATTTCCCTTATAACTTCTTAGTATGCGACTTTCCAGCTCTATAACCTTCACCACTGGAAAGAGATCGTCATTACGCACATAACCATATTTTCCTTGGTTATTTAGGACCTCCTATTGAGTTACTACCCGACAATGTCACTTATCTAGCATTTTAATATTTTACCCTTCCATATATAGTCTTGAGGCTTACTTAAACATGATGTCAACATTGACAGGCCCTTCAC
>KN819389.1:31719-45249 GCA_000827475.1 Paxillus involutus ATCC 200175
AAGCCAATAGAGCATTTGGTGGAGCATTTTGGNGAAAAATGCAACAAAGGACCCCTGACACCCATTCTATCCCAGGGACAGGCAGTATTGTGCTGGGGATAGCCCCAGCTAGCTGGGACAACAGCAGGCTTTGGGGCTAGCCCACACCATATCATGGGGGAAATGCCAGATAATCTATGGTGGGGGGGGATATCCCTTGATATTAAGGGGATTCCCTTCTGATACATACCTAGTGTTGCCGCAACTCCAGCTTATGTAATAACTCTGAGCTGAAGCCGGTGTCAGTTTGACCCAAGCTGCCAGCAGCCAAGCCATGGGAAAAACCACTTGCCAGCACAGCTTTTGTAGCTCAGCTCTTGGCTTGAAGCCAGTTTGAGCTCACCTGTCACCTGTCACCACCCGTAGTTACCAACGTACGAGTCTGTACAGCCGCCATTGTCAACGATCCATACGTTCGATATCATTGAACATCACACCCACATGGTGAACGGTATGTCGTTGTTATATCTCACACATCTGATGATCTCAATATTCATCTAGGCTTTAATTTTTGTATCAGTCTCCCATTTCGAACTTCCATGTTGTAGCATGGACCTGCCCTCATTATGCACTCATTGCCATGCGGATAGACCTTCCGTCATTCCACAATCACAATCTATATTCCTGGTCTACCGTTACAAGTTCTTTCCCACATTTTCGAGCTGAATGCTTTGGTCAAGTCACTTTCCATTGGGGTTTTTGGCCATGAGTCCGTCAGTACTGTTGCACATTGCACACCGTTCTCTACTCCAACTGACGTTTGTTGTCTTAGCCCCGTCGTGATATTGGACCACTCATTTTTTTGTCTGTTGTCTTACAATGTCTGGCATGTCTTCCTTTGTCTTATATCCTTTGGAATTAACTGTCACATATTCCTAGTGTTATTACAACATATTCCTGCCTCATGCCATCATTTTGGTTTTTCCGTTCTTTTTCTCTTCTGCCTGGCCAGTATCAAGATCTATCACATGCCCTATGTCTTGCCAGTGTATTACCGTGTTTATTCTGTGCGGAGTTTGACGTAATCAGATTCTCTACCAAGAGAGTGAGATTCAGACCCATTACTACACTTCCTTTGTCCCCCCCCACCAAGTGACCAGAACTCACTCATATCTTCCAACAACATCTGATCATAATTCTGTCATCTTTGGTATCTGGAATGTCTTCTCGACATGGGCTTTTCAACCGAAAATTAAGTGTTGGCCCAACTCTCCTCATGTGTAGTGCTCCCTCGACACCTATGACAAGCTCCAGTGACTGGTCAGCGTCCAGCGACTCGTCACAACCTTCCTTTCCTGATTCTAGGATTATATTTACGCAATCAGCATCTAAGTAAGGATGGAGCAAGGATGACTTTGGCAATGTTCCCGTCTCTGACTCGACTGCGCTGGCCAATGAGGTCACACCACCTGACAAGCGCTTAGTTCAGGCAGCTGCAAGGCCAACTAGCCACAACAATACCATTGCTCCACACACTGGTTTCCTTACTCAAGCACTTCAATCTGCCAGCGCAGATCACTGCCTGGACATCATCAAAGCTCTTCAAGGTCCATTCTATCACAAACTAGTCAGTCAAATTGTCTTCATAGTACCGATTTTCATCAATTGTCGTAGGTTTTCGACAATGTTACACCTGAAGAATACAACACTCTATCACTCCTCGTATCCAAGGATCACAGGTATCGTTTTTCTGCCAAGTAGGTAAATCTAACACTTGTAGATCAATTTCTTACTCATCACGCGTTCCAACAGACTCGTCTATCATCCAGATCTATCCCAACTTGTCGCGATGGTTCCATACGAGATTCATGAACTCGCCATGAATAACTTCTCCCAGCGTGTCCGCGACCTCCTTCAACCATTTCGATTGTCCGATGACATGGATGTCACAGTAATCGTTAACGGCAACCTCACCATCAGTGACGGAGACTTCAAAGTCGTCCCCGATTTCTCCCTCTCTCTACGTTCAATGCACAACCATGGTGGACAAGCCCTAATTCCTTGGTGGGTCAGCGAATGCAGATTCAGCTCGACTGTCACCACAATGCTACGTCAGCTGGGTGCAGCCGCCGAAATGGCTCCCGAAATGGACCTCGCATTGATGATCTCCATCCGAGAGAAAAAATGGAAGCCCCCGCCCTACGGGCATGCGCTCCGAACTAGTCCCAAACTCCATCGCTCAGACTTCGATCATACCACATCCGTCGTAATGCTAGATCCCGTTGTCGTGGGAGGTGTCTCCTGGGTGGAGATTAAGTCGATCAAGCTTCACATATTTCTTCATGGAGAGGACGGCAACTTCAATTTTTCAGGTGAAGGTCCGCTCTGTGCACAAGGGGTAAGTATGTTATTCTAGCAGTTGATTTTATTGATTTTCCGCCTTAGTCTGTGTTCCCCAACATGCAGATGGATACCGTCAACCAACTGCTTAACCTGGCCACCAAACAGCTGTTCCTCAAGATCACCAGCATGATGGAGGAGGTACAGGCCAATCGTGCCAAGATTTGCCCCCTTCAACAGGCTAGTACAACGGCATCCTTCCCTTGTGAATGGTCCTCGCTCCTCCGCGCCGCCTTCCACAGTCTCTCTGACACCACCTACAAGCAATACTGCAAGTGGTACAACCAACCGCCACCCGTAAACAACTCTAATGACCCGCCCCCTGGCAGTCCTGGCGGTTCTGGCGGTCCTGGTGGTCCTGGTCCTGGCGGTCTTGGCCCTGGTGGCCCTGGTGGCCCTGGTGTTCCCGGCCCTTCCAGGAAGCGGCCCTCCACTCCCGAACCCAGCCCCTCCAGCAAGCGACCCACCTCCCATCACTCTTCATCTCGGGGGCAGCAGGGAAAATCCCACAAGCGTCACCGCTCTGGTAAAAAGGCCAACCAAAAATAGGTAAGAATGACATTAAAGTCCTCAACATGCTTGCATTGACATAAACATTGCAGGGTTAAACCGGATCTGGGCATGTTGTAGAGCAGTGCCATGACTTTGTGTGTTGTGTGTCCTTGTGCGTGTCCTTGTACCAATGTAGCATGTTCGTGTAGTTGCGCCAATGTTATCAATTCTATGTACATCATAATATAGAGCTTGAATACAATTTATGTCGCTAGATATGCGAGGGACGGACTGCTGGTACACCAATGCAGTGCGTATACAGAACTGACAGTAGTCAAACCGATTACACATGTGAATATATGACAATTCTCACTGTGCTCGAGATCCACATCTTTCCTTATTACACATTCAAATGCACAGAATGTCCGGTACTAGAGTCAAAGGGTTCGTTCTACTAACTACAAAAGCTCCGCGACTGACTCAACTCAGAGCTCCAAGTTAGTCTCCCGACTTCTCAGCTTTGAGTCTGATCTCTGTCTCTCAGATCTCTTGTCCATAGGTCATGCCTCGCACATCTCGCCGCGTTAACAATCTTGTGGCCCTTTCTGAACCTGATGTTCATATCGCTCAACCCTTGCACAGTGGCCCTGCAAAGCGACCTCAGCAGCGGTCAGGATCAACGTCTGACACCCAGATGGCGGTGCCTCGTCCTCGTCCTTGGCCGCACAGCTCAAAATCATCAACCACCGCTGCTCACCTCCCTTCCACGCTGGCCCGTCATCAACATGGACCATCTCTCGGAAGAAGAGATCATCATCAACGACCCTTCAAGCTCTGGCACCGAGTCCAGCAATGGACTTCTTCGCCATCGATCACGTCGTCATGAGGCTGAGGCTGATGACGTGATGCAGCTGAACTCGTCCACTGATCTTCTCTGCAACTTTGAGGAACAGGAGAAAGTTCTACTGCAGATATCCGACATTTTTTTGATAGGACTTCGGAGGAAACTGTATGCAAATATTGCAAGTAAGTGGATCGTCGCCATTCTTGCTCAGACAACCACTGATTACGATGTCTTGCTTATAGGAAGGCTCACAATACCAACCCTGTCGCGTGGACTCAAACATATTCCAAGCGTGATTGCATGTTCCAGTATTCCCCCAACACTGGAACATCTGCACTCCGTGGCCATATCGATCACCATCACATTCTGGAATACCTTGCCCTCGCGGAAGCCAACAAATGGCAGGTCTGGCTGGAAAGTGTCAAAGCCGTAATGGCTCGAGGCTATACTCTTAATGAAATCCAGGAAGCATTGGCGGAGGGCGGAGCACTTGCATTGCTTCCTCCTCGCCATTCAGAAGCTTCGTCAACGAACAGTGCAAATCCTAGCGACCGCCCATTGATCCCTCCTTTCTCGCTAGAGGAATTACATGATCACCTCGTGGCCTTCATTGTCGCGGATGATCAGGTGCGGGACATTTACTCTCATTTGATTCCAAGGACCAGGGCTATTACTAACAGGTACCTTCACAGTCTCTTAATGTCATCGAATGCAAAGAATTCCAACAACTTCTACTTCTTCTCCGCCAGGACCTCAAGGATTCTCAGATCCCTCACCGTACAAAAATCCGTGAGGACATCATCAGTGCATGGCAACGATATTTCATGGTGTTGCAGGCTGAGCTGGCCGTAAGTGTCGAGTTCATAGAGCTGACTATGAGCTAATATTTCGCAGATTGCTCCCAGTCGGATCTCCCACACGGCCAACATCTGGTCGAATGACAACTGACGCCCATTCCTGGCAATGACTGCACATTGGATCTCAGAAGAACCCAGCACCGGCACCTTGAAACTCAAATCGGCGTTATTAGCATTTCACAGGATTCGCGGGACCCACTCGGGAAAATCACTGGCAAAGACCATACTCTATCTTCTGGATCGTGCCAAGACCACAGCAAAGGTGATTGTCCCACTGGCGCAAGAGGGCAGCCGGCTAATTCTTTGTACTCTCTTAGGTCGGACATTTTACAATGGATAACGCAAGTAACAACAAGACCTGTATGCAAGAGCTTGAGACCCTACTTCGCGCGCGTGACGTAGAGTTTGACGCACTTGATCGCCTTGTTATGTGTTTCCCTCATGTCATGCATATTTGCATGACCCACGTCATCAAAAGTTTCACAGACGATGAACTCACCGCCATTGCCGACACCTGGATTGGTGTCTTCCCTGACGAAGATGAGCGTGAAGCATATGTGGAGGCCGTTAGATTGGATCCCATCACCATGGGTCGTGATATTGTGTGGGTTATTCGAGTGTCCGGCCTACATCGTGATGAGTTCATGGACACTGTCAAGACAGGTAATATGAAGAATTGGTTCAAGGGCCCCACGGGTGAGGCGGAGCAGGTTCCTGAACTGGAACTACTGTGTGATGTGAAGACGCGCTGGGATTCCACCTATGCAATGATCAATCGTCTTTGTGCTTTACATCTGGTATGTGATGTTCATTCATGCGGACTTATCTGATTGATTTCGATATTTATTCTGAAGGCTGTCAATTATTTCCTGGCACTGCCAAATCAGAAGGAACTAACAGACTATGTATTATCCTGCCCTCAGTGGCTGGTCCTCGAGGATTTTGAACATATCCTTCAGGTAGGTTCCATACAAATCAATGAGTTTCAAAGCTGACAAACGGATTCTACAGGTTCCCCACAAGGTTCAACAGTGCATGTCTAGCGAGTCTCTGCCTCACTTGGGCAGCGCTGTTCCTTGCTTTGAGTTATTTATGTCTGCATGGGAAATGTTAGGAGCCACACACCCTCGCATGAAGCCATGGACGGACGTTGGCCTTGAATGGGCAACCAAATACTACCAGCGCATGGACAATACGCGCGCCTATGTCATTGCTATGTGTGCGTTGTCTCTCCATCCTCGTATTGTGACAGCCCTGGGTCTCATCAACAATTCAGTTGTCGATCCTGCTATCTGTATGTCATGGATAAAGGCCTATTGGGATGACGAATACATTGCATCAGCCGAGAAGACGGTGTTGGAAATGGTATGTCACTGATACAAGCAATGATATACGGTTCGTGCTAATGGAACTAGATGCAAGAGTATCAACGGAAACTCCCAGAGTCTGCAACTACCCAGCAAAAGGGTAAAGCTCCTGCCCACACCATCAACTCCCTTGTTGCACACTTCGGCATCAAAGACATGGGGATCAGACAAAGAGGCCCTCGGTCTCAGACAACGGTGACGAGTGACGAAGAATATCGCGCATATATCAACGGAGATCTTTGGGAGGAGGACTCAGACCCTTTGAAATTCTGGGAGGTAAACGCACTTGTTCACATTTAACATTGTGCCCGTGTATTTATGGGGATTCATAGAGCAAACGCAAAAGTTACCTGACAATCTTTGCCATCGCGCTGGACCACCTTCCCATTCAAGCTTCAGCTGTTCCCTGTGAACAGATTTTTTCTTCCAGTGCAGAGACTGACACCAAAAAGCGCAATCGGATCAGCCCCACGCTCATGGAGGCACTTCAAATGCTTAAGTATGACTTCAAGAAATGTCGACTCAACTTCACAGATGGAATGAAGCTTGACCAATGCGATCTACTAGAGGATGAGCCTGATGAGCCAGAGTTGTCCGCTGATGGAGCCCGGTTGGCTCAGGACGAGGCTGTAGATGCCATTATTGGGTGTGCAGGTCGTGAGGAGGGCGACCAAGTCGCTACTGACATTATCATAATTGGTTCTTGAATCTTGATTGTTAGCTATGTGAACTATGACATTTGCATACTATCGTCTACACAATAAACACTATTTCATTGGCACAACGGTACTCTTTCCTATGAACGCCGTCAGTCGAAGTACTTGTTTGTACTTCTTTTAGTAATGGCTGCACCGTCACGGTGTGACTAATGCACATCACAAGTCATCACACTCGCTGCCCACCATCATCCATGGAGGTTAAACACATTGATGGTAGATTCAGGCTCAAGGAAAACCTTGGGACCTGCACTAAATGTAAGTCAGAAAACAATACTCATGTGCTTGTGAGTTGACAAATGTTGCAGGTAGCATGTTTCGAGCTGCCAACCTTGTTGACATCGGTCACACTGTCCTCGTAAAAATTGGTCAATCAAAGCATCGCGGTCTTTTGGAGCGTGAACGGGCTATCCTTGACCAGCTTTGTGGTCTCCCAGGGATTCCCGGCGTCATCTGGTCAGGGATGGAATTTGAATAGGATGTGATGATTTTCGAGGATCTGGGTCCAACTTTAGACAATGTTTTCAAATCAACAGGGCAAAGGCTGTCAATGAATACCATTGTCTTCCTGGCAGAGCATCTGGTAAGCAGGTTACTCACACCGCTTGGTTACCATTGCCACAAGTTCTGAACAACTGCGTAGATAAAATTTCTTCAGCATATCCATTCTCGTAGCTACATCTACTCGAACATCAGGCCCCAGAATACCCTTGTCGGACCTGTTCTCCCTGGCCAACAAACTAACGAACTCTGTCTCTTTGACTTCAGTCTCGCTCAGCTGTACAGAGACCCACAAACCTATTACCATGTTCCGTTCCTCAGTGGCCGTCCCCTCAGCACCATTCTTCCTTTTGCCTTGCTCAATCATCACTCAGGCAATCAGCTCAGCCGTCGAGATGACTTGGAGTTGCTCGCATATCTCCTACTATATCTCGCACGTGGTTTGCTCCCCTGGATTGACACCAATGTTACATCAAACAGTGACATTTTGCAGAGCAAAGAAAGTATTTCAGTTGCTCAACTCTGTGATGCTTTACCTTCGCCATTCACCACTTTTCTCTCCTATGCACGCAACCTCTCATTTACGCAAAAGCCTGACTACAACTATGTCCTAAACCTCTTTCGCGCCCTGCACGCTGACACCGCTGCACCTCCGCCCGCGCTTTCCCCTGCTGTTGAGATGTCCGAGCGGGCCTATTGGACGGAAGATGCGGTCTCTCTTCACCCAAAGTTAGCTGTTTCAGTGTACGAGACGCCCCGGAAGCGACGACGCGACACTACTGTTGCTCCGCCAACTTCGGTCAAAAGGTGTGTTGCATCCCCCGTTGAGACATGGAGACTAACATGACTTATAGTTGAAAACTTGCCAGACGTGGTGCCAGGGACTGCAGGCATTGAGCACATGATTCATAGCCACATTGCAATTTTCGTGCGACGCAGTGACAGCGAGCTGCACCGACTTTCGGCCGATGTCATTTCATCCCTCGAGTTCTTTGTTTCCCCGGTTGTATGTGTAGGCATAGGGTACTACCGTACATATCTTTGTTGTATCATTTGCGGCGTGTATTGTCACAGGTTAATGCCAGTCTGAGCTGGTTCGAGCTGTCAGGTAGCTCTGCTGTGATTTGAGTCGAAGCCGAGTTACATAAAGCTAAAGCTGTGGCTTTTAACCAGCTTGGCTTGTGTGTGTAAGCCAAATTGGGTATCAAGCTGACATAAGCTGAAGCTGGCTCTCAGCTAGCCAAGCTGAGGCAACACTATGGGGGGGGCTTGGACGGCATGCGTGTTCAGAGTGATGTTGTTTGAATTGTCGAAGTCAGATAGGTTGTCATTGCGCTCCTTGTAAGTTGCAGTGCTCCGAGTCATGGCATTGGGATCGATGTTCTCCTTGCTGAGGATGGACCTGGAATGCGATAACCCATCGCGGTGAGAGTCTGAAAGGGGGTTTAGAATCTGTAGTTCATTGGTTAATTCATGTTCGTGTGGAAGTTATGTTTAATTACCTTGATACCAGCATACTTGTGTCTGTCGGGTGGAGGTGCTGCAGTTGGTTTTCCTCTCGTAGTGCTTGATGCACCGGCACCTGGGCACGCACTTTCAAGGCGGCTTTTTTTCACTATTTCTGCACTGATAATCATTGATGGCGGGCACTTGGAATTACTGGACATTGGCTTGGGAGTACCGGTGCATGATGCACTCTTGAGTTTGACGGTGGCCATGGAAGGTTCGGACTTTACGATAATTGAGTCGTCGTTCTTCGAGTTTTCGTCCTTTGGCTTCCCTTGCCATTGTGGGAGGAGCCTGATCGCGAACTGGGACGCTTTCCAATTGTGTTCACAGAGACGGAATTCTTCAAAGCTTGAGCGCAGCGCACGGTAGAAGAATGAAATAGCAAACTCGTCGGCCTTACCCCACGACATGGGGCAATGGCCAGCAACCTTCAGGGCTGCAAAAACTGAGCGCTCCTTCTGGCGCATCTCTGCTACCGTTTCGTTGGATGCGCATACACCCTCGCAGCTGACCAGATATGGGAAAGGGGAGGAGTTGTACTCAGAGGGCTTCTTATTCTTGATGGTCTTCCAGTCGCTTTCAAGGAAAAATAGACTTTGAGGGTTGTCGACTGTCTTCGGGTCGACTAGTGGGAAAGGGTCGGGTTGCAGGTAAGCAGCGATGATGGGGTCGGTAGTACCACCGACAGGCTGAGAACCGAACGTGTTGACACGCTCCAGTAATTGTTCGTACATCTTGCTATAGAATTAAGAGTTAATGAACGTAGATTAGAGATATATAAATAATGAGCGCACCTAGCAAGCCTCTTCTCAGCTTCGATGCACTCCACTTGAAGCTGGAGTGCGGTGTTGGTGTCCTTCTGGTCACTTAACTCCTGCCGAAGTGCAATATTCTCTTCTCGGAGGGTGGACTCGGAGCAAGTATGCTTGTGGGGCTGTTCGAGGGCTGCGCTGTGCGTGTCTGAACGATGGCTATATGCGCTTGAAAATTCACTCAAATTGAGTCTATGGCTGCTGGAATTGCTAGAACCCAATGATAACATTTCCTAGTAAAGCTGTTTGAGTGTGTTTAGTACCATATATGCGCTGTTGTACTCACTGTAAAACTCATGTCGTATAGTGGGCTTTGGGATGTTCTATTGACTGCATCGAGCGTCGCTTGTGGAGGCAATTGAAGCAAGGCACTGGCAGGCATTGGGAGAATGATTGAGTTAATGGTGTGGTAGGTGTGGGGATGCTCATGATCATCTTCATTGTCGGACATGATGCAAGCACGAGACAAGTGTTGGGCCAAATATTTGTCCTAAGTCCCATTACTTTGATTACTATCACTACACTTTCCTTGTTAGACTACCACACTGCAACTTGTACAACTACTAGTATGGACACCATTATCAACAACAACCACAATGTCTCAACTCTTGGCAATGTGATTATCATGGATGTGGACGAGCTCCATCCAGCCTGGAAAACATATTTCATCAATGTTACGCCTAGTGAGCCGGGCCCCTTGGTAAGTCACACCATACCATGTATCAAAAAGGTTGACGACTTTCCATCAGAAACTCGTCCTCCGTCTCAAGGTGAAACAGACCACTTTGAAGAGTGGGATCGAGATCACCAGTCCTCAGGCTGTCAACGACTCGGAGACCACATCAGAGAATGTAGAGCCGCCCAGTGATCCTGACACCATGATCGTCGGACCCGAGCAAGCAATGTAAGTACATCATAGAGTATCAACTGAAATGATAGTACTCACAGTATATCAGCAATCCAGAGCTGTCCGGTGATCCCAACACCACGATTGTCGAACCTGAGCAAGTAATGTAAGTACATTATGTCAACTGGAATGATAGCACTCACCGTGCATCAGCAACCCTCACAAAGCCTCCTTATGACCTCGGCGTAGTACTACTACTAGTAGTACTCGTGGGGGTGTCCAGACTCACACTCGGAGGCCCCGGCAGAGGGCTGTTGCAAAACCCGTCCGAGTTTTACACCTTCCCACCAAACCGAAGGACAGCACGGGAATGGAGATTGAATCCAACAACAAGCTCAACAATATTACGATTGATCCAAACGAGTTTCCCCCACGCCGTTTGTTGGCTGCCTTCCACATTGCCCCCGCCCAAGCTGCATACAACGCCGCTGTAGCTCAATACGACAAGAACTAGATTGCTTGTATGAGAAATGTGACAGTGTACGATGACTGTACGAGTTGTTGAACTTGCACTTATAGCAGCATGTACAGCATTCATTACAGCGTGTTACTATCTTAGATAAGTAGTTAGATAAGGACTCTTAGTCACATCAACAGTCACATCAGTGACCTGTCACGCTTGTATCCAGTATATAAACCCAGCGCTGTAATAGCGCTCAATAGATCGTTTCTTATACTCCAACCACTACCTGCTTACCAGCAAGTAAATCCCCTCAGCACAGGTGAGTAGAGAGTTCCTCTCGCTATGCCCCTGCATGCTTCAACAGGTTATGAGCCCTGAGATGCAGCCTCTTTGCGCCTTCATGGCTGCATTGAGTGCGCTCTCTAGCTCCCTGCAATGTCGCCTTAAATGGCTTGACACTGAGCTGAGGAATGAGCGCATTAACATGCTGCTCAGAGATGATTCTCACAGCGCCCTCAAGGGGCTGCTATCTTTCCTCAAAGCGCCTTAATGGTTGCTTGTCGCCCTGTATAGGTGCTGACTCCCTTCGTTGACAGAATCAACGTTGAATGTTCCTTTACTGCTGCCTTGCATACTTGACCCTCGTCACTTACTTGACATACAGAGTCATTGTCTCTTTCCTTCGAGAAACCTACTTCTGCCTGGCACTCATCGCATTCCTTGTCTACCTGTCTTATCGCCTCATTGTCTTCTTCTTCCAAGATACCTTTGAACTTCGCATCAACGTCAACGATTGGCACTTTGACTTCTGCTGGACCTACGCTCAACAGCCTCCTGCTGCCACTGCCTCTCCAGCTACCTGGACTTCTTCCACAACCACCGTTATCAATCAAACTCCTGAAGAAGATCTTTGGCCAGGACATCCCACTTGGAATCCCACCACCTGGAACACTCCTACCGTCCAAGAAGTCATCAACGAAGTCGTTCAGCAGTACAACACTACCTGGCACAATGTTATCCTCGTTAACCCAGACGATGCAGAAGACCTTTTTCCATTATGACTTCATCTATCAACAACCTCGTCTCTGTCCTCACCAGCGCCAACTACCTTTCCTGGGCGCCCGTGATGAAAGGTTTCCTTATGGCTCAAGGCGTCTCCCACGTCCTCACTGAGACGTGCCCCTCTCCTACCACCTATGATGACAACGCCAACAACGCCAACGACATCTACTCCTGGAAACAGGACGACACTAAGGCGTTAGGATACCTCATCCTTCATGTTCAGGAAAGCATCCGTGTCAAGCATGACGCCCTCATCTCCGCAAAAGCCTTCTGGGATGCGCTCTCCACAGAGTATGGCACCCAAGGCATCTCCGCCACTTATGGCGAATTCAAAGTGATGTTGGACACCCCCATCCCTTCCAACCAACACCCCGCTTCAGCGTTCAACAAAATCAATGCTCACTTCACTCGCCTCAAGAAGGCCGATTTCAAAATCCCTATCAAAGTCCAAGGCATGATCCTGCTCTCCAAACTCCCATCCTTGATGAACTCCATCGCACAGATTGTCACAATGGACAAGGAATTGATGAACCCTGCTGGCATCGAAAAGGCCGCCATCCTCTGTTGGGAACAGGCTGACAATAGCTGCAGTAAGCACAAGGAGGTACAGAAGCTGAGCGCTGTAAAGCGCAAACAGCCTGACCCCAAGTTCAACCAGCAGCAGCAGCATCAGCCGCAACCACCCAAGCAAGGTGGAGGCAGCAACACTGGAGCGCCTGCTCAGAACAAGGGGAAGAACAAGTGTTGTGGAACTCGTGGTGGCAAGAATTGTCACCAGAACAACCATGACCACGCTCAC
The DNA here is from genome assembly GCA_000827475.1 of Paxillus involutus ATCC 200175. Lineage (NCBI taxonomy): Eukaryota > Fungi > Basidiomycota > Agaricomycetes > Boletales > Paxillaceae > Paxillus > Paxillus involutus. The sequence continues at coordinate 44,368 of KN819389.1, forward strand.
CTCGCCTCCACTATTGACCTTGCGTTTCCTACCATCGTCGACATCCCTTCTGTCATCGACCCTCGCCGCCTCGCTCATACACCTGGCACCCAATTCTTTGGCCCACCTGCCTGGGATAATACCCAAAAGGCTTTCGATCTCGCCCACATTCTTGGCATAGAACCCTCTTTCGAGACCATTCATGCTCTCGACAAGATAGCCGCCTCTTCCACCGCTCCTTCTCTTGAAGTTGAGCCCGCTCCCAAGCGTCTTTGCCTTGAAGACCACCTCTCTGCCACCATTCCTACCTATGATGATGACACCGTCTCTCTGGGCAGTGACTACATCGAAGATGACATTTACAACATGTACATCGACGACCAGGCCGATGAAGGGGAGAATGTTGTTGAATATCAATGGCAAGTCCCTTTTTCCTCGCCGCAAAAGCAATATGCTTACTTCAGCGCTGGTGCTTGCTTTAATGCGCACGTTAGAATAGCGATGAGTAGTATATCTGTAGAACCTTGTCCCAATGAAAATTGCGTGCACTTGATTTCGTTCTCTGCTTGCGCAAGATGTAAGGGCAAAAGACCAGACCAATCATTGCCCATATGGATGCTTGACTCAGGTGCCTCAGAACACTTTACAATGAGTCTTGATGATTTCTCTGAGTACTCTCCCTTGGAGACCAAAATGACTGCCTACACCGCAAATGGTGTTGCCACCATTGAAGGCAAAGGCACCGTCATCATCAGATATAAGGATGAAGAAGGATATGCTGTCATCGCACGACTTCACCCCATTCTCTATATGCCTCAACTAAATCATCAGTTACTCTCTATGGGTTCATTCTTAAGAGATAAGTTGACTGTGTGCGGTAACTCGCAGCACATCACCATCTAC